>JAINUV010000569.1:0-168647 GCA_020205505.1 Panax japonicus | reverse complement strand
ACCCTAGCATGAAAGATTATAAACTTATCAAGACGTTTAGAATAATATTTTTCTGAAAATACGGGATGAAACGCAAATTTTAAAGATATTCTACTAATTGCATGGAGTATAGAAGCCAAAATTTTAACAAAATGTGTAGAATTCGGAATCTAAATAAAATAATATTACTTACATACTACAGAGTATGGAAGAAAATATTTCTTACAAAATGAACAAAAATAATCCCTTACAACTGTTGAACGAAAAATAATATTCTTACAAATATTGACGAAGATAATATTCTTACGAATATTAAATGAAAATAATTTTCTTGCGAATATGGAACAAAATAAAATTTCTTACGAATACGAAAAATAATGTTGTAAGCGAATAGGAAATAAATAATACCCCTTACCTCAAAGAGAGCAATTCTGACTGGTATAGCGGATATATTCTTGAAGAAAACTTTCACTGTTTTTCTACACTCAAAGCTTCCTAAAACTCAAAAAAAACGCTCAATATTATAGAAGAAGATTCTCTGATTCTGGTGTGATTTTCAATTCTAACTGAGCATCCTATTTTTAAGAGAATAAAAAAGATATATTTGAATGCACAGTAGGGAAAAGTTCACGGGCGCCGAATCGTCTGAAATTTTAATTTTTGACTTACTATGCAAATATGCGTAATAATAATATATTCTATATTTCATAAAAATAAATATATATATATATATATATATATATATATATATATATATATATATATTCACATGCATAACCACCCGTGACATTGCATTTCCTTTCTTTCAACATACGTGGGCCCCACATGTGGCCCCTGCCTATATTAAATTGAATAACTTTCTACCGATTTTTTTTAAAATGGGTAAATGGGAGTCCAAATAATACGTCAAAATGTACAACAAATATTTCATAAAAATCTCCTCAATATTTTTAATAACAATTATTCATTATTATTATAACTCGCAATATTAACAACTAGATCGTTCCCAAGAAAGAGGGGGCTTTCCGATAAGAATTTCTCCCTATTTGCACGCAATTAGATTACCTAACTCCTTTTCTCGACAGAACTTTCTAGACATTGTTAATAATACAAATAATAATATGAATAACTTGTCATCTCAATTATTGATTTAATATTAAAATATTATAACAATAATTGAATCAAAAAATGTGAGATACTATGCAATAATTACTGTAGCAATAATTGAATAAAACTGAGTGACTTCTCACATAAGCATCAATAATCAATACTTTGTGCTACTATGCAACCACGCGTATTACTGTATTTTTACCACCGGATATTTCAACAATTAACGGTAAAACTTCTGTCGTTATTTTCATAAAAAGTTACTTCTGTCGTTTTCTAACTGACAGTAATTCCGTTGTTGGGTCCACAAATAATTGTGCCGTTGTACGAATATTCCCTGTTAAAACGAATATTTCCCGACCAATCGAATATTTTATAACAACTTGCATACTTTGCAAAATTTATAAATACTACCCACAACTATAGCATTATATCAAATCGACACTTTAATACTCAAAAAAATATTTTGAGAAAATTAATCTTTATTCATAAAATTTGGGGTCTTACAATCTCCCCTTCTTATAAAATTTCGTCCTCGAAATTGACGTACGTACCTGGTATGCCGACGAGGTGAGGATACCTCGTCAGATTCTAACTCTTGAGATATAACCTTTATCCAAGATTTTAACAGATCTCCTCATATGTTAAATCTTCTGCTATCTAGTCTAGTTCTAATTCAATAATGTAGTTCGGGTCGTCCACATATTTACGTAACATCGATACGTGAAAAATGTTATGAACATGCGACATACTTAGCGATAAGGCGAGTCTATAGGCCGCAGTTCCTACTCGATCAAGGATTTTAAATAGGCCAATTAAATCGAGGATTGAGATTTTCTCTCTTCATCGACTCTTGCTTCTAGAATAACGCCTTCTTGAACCTTCTTCTTCGTATTCACCAGCTCCGAGTCTGTAGCTTGAACGACTTTAACTTTATCGATTAATGTCGATTCTACTCGTATATTTGATATCATTATGTGGGTCCCTAGTAAGACCCCAACTTATTATAAATAAAATTGAATTTTCTCTATTCATTATCTTGAAATAATAAGAAGTTAATTTGATATAATGCTTTGGTTATGGGTGAAATGTGCAAATTTTACAAAATAAGCAAGTGGTTATAAAATATTTTTTGTCGGGGAATATTCATTTGGTCGTAGAATATTCTTGCTGCCATATTCGTACGATGACGCAGCCATTTGTGGGCCCCATAACGGAAAATGATCGGATGAAGAAAACGACAAGTTAAAGTTTTTATAAATAACGGCGTAATTGTTACCGTTAACACTGTTGGATTACCCGGTGGTTAAAATACAGTAATACACGTGGTTGCACAGTAGCACACGATATTGCACAGTATATTTGAATTATTGATTCTTACGTAAAAATGCACTACTTAATAATTTTTATAGTAATTACTATTCAATATTTTATTGTATTGATTCAATAATTGCTGCGTTGATATTTTATATTATTGTTGTTTCAATAATTGTCACTGCACAGTATTTTCCATTATCAGATTAATAAATCATATTATTTAAATAATATTATTTGATAGCATTAATAGCAATGTCTAAGGAAGTTCTGTCTAGGAAAGTGGTTTGGTCACCAAATTGCGCTCCAGTAAGGAGAAATCCTTATCGAAAAGCCCCTCTTTCCTGGGAACGACCTGGTTGTCATAATTATGATTCTGTAATATTATTTATGAATAATTAATTATTGATTTATATGATAAAAAAATATTTATTTTATGTGCATGGATAGGGAAATATTTTTTTTGTGTGGATATAAATGAAGGAATTAATACTGAAGTGTTTTATCAGTATTTTATCAGAATTGAGATATTAAAAATCATCCGTTTATGGATTTCGGCCATTTTTTTGGAATTTGAAAAAACGTAAATCTACAAAGTTAGAGAATTCAATTTCCTATGGAATGAACATAAAATTTATATTTTTCTGATAAAAGGGCTATTATTATGAATTATTGAAGTTTCGGAAATTAAATATTTTTATTAAAATTATGGGTGTGCCCCACTTGTTTTTTTTAAAACAAGTGCTGAAAATTTTTGAATTATTGATCTTACGTAAGAAGGCACTACTCCATAATTGTTCTAGTCCTTTAATTGTTCATATTTATTTTATTGATTCAATAATTCTTGTGTTGATATTTTATATATTGTATCTTTAATAAATTATCACTGACAGTATTTATCATTATCAGATCAATAATTCATATTATTTAAATAATATTATTAGATAGCATTATGCACTGTCTAAGAAGTTCTGTCTAGAAAAGGGGTTTGGTCACCCTAATTGCGCTGCAGTAAGGAGAAATCCTTATCCGAGAGCTCCTCTTTCCTAGGACGACCTGATTGTCATAATTTATGATTCTGTAAATATTATTGTGATAATTAATTATTGATTTATATGATAAAAAAATATTTATTTTGTGGATGGATAGGGAAATATTTATTTTTGTATGGATATTTATTTTGGATAGGAATGTATTTTCTTCGTAATGATTATTTTCTTCAATATCATTATGCGAAATATGATATGAATTTTATTGTAAATTTCTACCATTTGTGTCGGGATTACTATTCACGTATCCGACACTATTCACCAAAAAATGATAATTTTCTGTTCTGTGTCCTAGATGTCTATTATGGTTATTATCTTGAATGTATCCATGTTTGATATTCTTGAATTTTACTCCATTATGGTTTATTATGAGGTATTTTAAAACTGATTATCTAAAGTACTGATCTCTAATCTTGTCTGTTCTCTAAAATGTTTTTCATCATCCTCAGTTTTTAATTGTGATACTTGATGAATCTTAGGCCTGTAGTGCAAAGATGAAGTGAGTACCTGATGAATATTCTTTGGCCACGGTGCAAGATGATCAGGTGTTGAGATGAACATGACTAACTGGTGATACAACTGAATATCTTTGGTCCGTAGTGCAAGATGAATATTTGATGCAAGATGTATATTGATTCATGTTACAGCGATAAAAGATTAGATGAGGACTTTTAAATTCAGTAGATGATAGTAGATTTCATCTCTACTTAACTCTTCAAATGAATTGTTATTTCTGCTTGCGAATATGATCTAAACTATTTGTCCCTATATTTTATCTGATTTCTTGAAGGCTAACGATATAAATTGTTGTTCTTTATCTTAGTCATAATATTCTTTACTGGGCTAGTTAGCTAAACCTTTTCCTTTTTATTTCTATTTTTTCTTCTCAGGGGTGGAGATATAGCAGGATCTAACCGGGGTATAGAGTGATGGTGTTCTAGAAAGTTATTTTAGCAGTCATCACTATTTTTGTAAAATAGTGTATCAATAATTGTAATAGAACTCTTTTTGATTTTGAATACTGTCTGTTAGAAATATTTATATTTAAACTCCACAGTCTATATTTTGTCGTATTTTGCACGACAATTGTTTAATGAAGTTGTATTTGTTTCTGTACCATGTATTTGGTGACTCAGAATGGGTGATGTATACCTGTTTTGGGGTCGTCACAGTTGGTATCAAGCTTAGGGATATGGCCTCTGGCGATCGGGGATTAGAACTAGGAGGGGAGAGACATGTATATAATATATGTATGTATACATACATATGTATAATTACGCATATAATATAATATAATAACTACATATAAATTACTTGTATAAATACATATGTATATATTATATATAATAATATAATATATAATAATAATATAATATATATATATATATATTTTCTAAATACTGGGACCTATAAAATTCGTCTCCTACGACTATACCTACTTACCCCTCTCTTTCTTCCTCAAATCTATAAACCAATCATTAAATATATGTATGTATACATACATATGTATATTACCTGTATAATATATATAATATACTACATATATAGATATACTTGTATAAATACATATGTACATATAATATAATATAATATATAAATATAGAATATAATATATATAATTATTCTAATATCTTGGACCTATAAAATTGGTCTCCTACGCATATACCTACTTAACCCTCTCTAACCCTCCTCCAAATCTATCAAAAAATCTAAATCCCACAACATTCGTACTATCTTCCCACCTTCTTCTCCCAATCTGCTACTCTTGTCAAATCTGTTGTTCTAAAACAGAAATTATGGTTAAAAAAAAAGAAATAAAATGAAATATAAATAATAAATAGTACCTCTTGTTCTACTAGAAGTAAAGACTTCTAAATTGAGCAAATCAGCTAAGAGAATCAACATAACCTACAAAATATTTTTGAAAAATCTCATTAGTTCTAAAAATAAACATTAGTACACATATCATGTAAACATATAAAACAACAATTTCTAATTTTATATTACCTTTGATGTCGGAAATTTGTTCACTAATACAAATGTCACTATTGATCAGTTTCAAGATGTTGAATCTCAAGATTGCACCCATCTTCTAGCTTTACAAAGTTGTGAGTTGTAGACTTACAACAAAAATTACTCAACACCTAGTATCCAAACCAACAACATGATATGCCTTAACTTATAGTACTACATTACAAAATTTCACAATGGAAACAAATATAATAAAAACGTACTAAAAAGAGTAGCAAATACATAGTTCAAACTGGTGCCAAAACACAAAATATAGACTAAAAATATAAATATGATATCACAGTATAACCAACATACAAAATAAATACGGCGAAAGAACACTTCAAGATCAAGACAGTGATTTTTAGTAGTTTAATCAATAGCAAACCAACGAAGTAATCCACAGTCAAGCAGATCTAATCAAACAAATTACTATATTCCAAACGAAAGGTTAGAATTGTATATTAGTCCTATATTGGTCAACTCATTAAACCTAATCATTAAATATAGTATGGTAATAGGCCACGACATGATTGTAATATTACGTATATAATATAATAATATATATATACATATATAGCTATATACTTGTAGTAATACATATTATATATAGATAATATTATATAATTATATATAATTCTAAATATCTAAGAAAAATCAGTCTCTTACGACTATAACTACTTACCCCTCTCTTTCCCTCCTCAAATCTATAAACCAATCATTAAATATATGTATGTGCTTATGTATATTACGTATATAATATATATAATATACTACATATATAATATACTTGTATAAATACATATGTATATATTTTTAATATAATATAAATATAATATAAAATATAATATATTATATATTTCCTAAATATCTAGAACCTATAAAATTTGTCTCCGCCTATACTTACTTACTCTTTCTTTCCCTCCTCAAATCTATCAAAAAATCTAAATCCCATAACATTCGTACTACTTCCCGCCTTTCTCTAATCTGCTACTCTTGTCAAACCTGTGTTCTAAAACATAAATTTATGTTAAAAAAGAAGAATAAAAATGAAAATATAAAAATAAATAGTACCTCTTGTTCTACTAGAAGTAAAAGACTTCTAAATTGAGCAAATCAACTAAGAATCAGAATAACCTGCAAAATATTTTGAAAATCTTCATTAGTTATAAAAATAACATTAGTAAGCATATCATTTAAACTATCAAACAACAATTTCTAATTCAATAATTACCTTTGATGTCGAAATTTGTTCATAGTTACAAATGTCACTATTGATCTAATTTCAAAATGCTGAATCTCCAATATTGCACCCATCTTCTGCTACATAGTTTGTGAGTTGTATACATTACAAAAATTCACTCAACCTTTCCAAATCACACTTTATTGCCGTACATTTATAGTATACTACATTACAAATTTTCACATGACACAAATATATAAAAAACGTACAAAAAAGATATCAATACATATTCAAAAATGGTGCCAACAAAAATATAGACTAAAATAGAATATTTATACAGTATAACCAACATACAAAATAATACGCGAAAGAAAACATTCAAGATCAAGACATGATTTTTATTAGTTTAATCAATAGCAACCAACGAAAGTATCACATTCAAGCAGATCTAATCAAACAATTACTATATTCCAATCAAAGTTTAGAATGGTATATTAGTCGTATATTGGTCAACCCATTAAACCAATCATTAATATATGTAATTATACATACATATGTATATTACGTATATAATATAATATATAATATACTACATATATAGTTATATATACTTGTATTAATACATATTTATATATATTATATTAATAAAATCAGTCATCTACGACTATAACTACTTACCCCTTTCTTTCCCTCCTCAAATCTATAAATCAATCATTAAATATATGTATGTATACATATATATGTATATTACGTATATAATATAATATAATATATAATATACTACATATATAAATATACTTGTATAAATACACATATATTATTAATATAATATAAATATAATAATATAATATATATTTCAAAAATATCTAGGACCTATAACATTAGTCTGCTACTACTATACCTACTTAACCCTCTCTTTCCCATCTCAAATCTATAAACCAATAATCTATGTATATATAATATAATATAATATAATATATATTTTCTAAATATCTAGGACCTATAAAACTTGTCTCCTACGCCTATACGTACTTACCCTTTCTTTTCCTCCTCAAATCTATCAAAAAATCTAAATCCCTAACATTCGTACTACTTCCCACCTTTCTCCAATCTGCTACTCTTGTCAACCATGTGTTCTAAAACAGAAATTTATGTTAAAAAGAAGAATAAAATGAAAATATAAAAATAAATAGTACCATCTTGTTCTACTAGAAGTAAAAGACTTCTAATTGAGCAAATCAGCTAAGAATCAGAATAACCTGCAAAATATTTTGAAAATCTCATTAGTTATAAAAATAACATTAGTAAAATATCAATTAAACATATCAACAACAATTTCTAATTTCAATAATTACCTTTGATGTCGAAATTTGTTCATAGTTACAAATGTCACTATTGATCTAATTTCAAGATGATGAATCTCCAATATTGCACTCATCTTCTGCTTACATAGTTGTGAGTTGTATACATTACAAAAATTCACATTCAACAGTTCCAAACCACACTTATGCCGTACAGTTATAGTACTACATTACAAAAATTTTCAAGTCAAAAATAGATAAACGTACAAAAAGATATCAATACATATTCAAAATGGTGCCAACGAAAATATAGAATAAAATAGAATATTATATACATATAAACCACATACAAAAATAAATACGCGAAGCAAAACATTCAAGATCAAGACATGATTTTTAGTAGTTTAATCAATATCAACCAACGAAAGTATCACATTCAGCAGATCTAATCAAACAATTACTATATTCCAAACAAGTTTAGAATTGTATATTAGTTACGTATATTGGTCAACTCATTAAACAATCATTAAATATAGGTAATTATACATACATATGTATAGTTACGTATATAATATAATATATATATACTACATATATATTATATATACTTGTATTAATACATATTTATATATATAATATTATATAAAGCATACTTACCCCTCTTTCCTCTACTCAAATCTATAAATCAATCATTAAATATATGTATGTATACATGCTTATGTATATTACGTATATAATATAATATAATATACTACATTTATAAATATACTTGTATAAATACATATGTATATATTATTAATATATTATAACTATGATAATATAATATAATAATATAATAATATAATAATATAATATAATATATATTTCCTATATATATAGGACCTATAAAATTAGTCCTCCTTCGACTATACCTACTTACCCCTCTCTTTCCCTCCTCAATGTATAAACCAATCATTAAATATATGTATGTATACATACATATATATGTGATATTACGTATATAATATAATATAATATATAATATACTACATATATAGATATACTTGTATAAATACACATGAACATATAATATAATATAATATATATTTTCTAAATATCTAGAACCTATAAAATTAGTCTTCTACGCATATACCTACTTACCCCTCCCAAACCCTCCTCAAATCTATCAAAAAATCTAAATCCCACAACATTCGTACTACTTCCCACTTTCTCCAATCTGCTACTCTTGTCAAACTTCTGTTCTAAAACAGAAATTTATGTTAAAAAAAGAATAAAAATGAAAATATAAAAATAAATAGTACCTCTTGTTCTACTAGAAGTAAAAGACTTCTAAATTGAGCAAATCAGCTAAGAATCAAAATAACCTGCAAAATATTTTGAAAATCTCAATAGTTATAAAAAAAACATTAGTAAAATGACATTTAAACATATTAAACAACAATTTCTAATTTTAATAATTACCTTTGATGTCGAAATTTGTTCATAATTACAAATGTCACTATTGATCTAATTTCAAGATATTGAATCTCCAATATTGCACCCATCTTCTGCTTACAAATTTGTGAGTTGTATACATTACAAAATTCACTCAACCTTTCCAAACCACACTTTATGCCTTACATTTATAGTACTACATTACAAAATTTTCACATGGCACAAATATATAAAACGTACAAAAAATATCAATACATATTCAAAATGGTGCCAACAAAAATATAGACTAAATATAATATTATATACAGTATAACCAACATACAAAATAAATACGCGAAAGAAAACATTCAAGATCAAGACATGATTTTTAGTAGTTTAATCAATAGCAACCAACGAAGTATCACATTCAAGCAGATCTAATCAAACAAATTACTATATTCCAAACAAAGTTTAGAATTGTATATTAGTCCTATATTGGTCAACTCATTAAACTAATCATTAAATATATGTATGTATACATACATATGTATATTACGTATAGAATATAATATATAATATATTACATATATAGCTATATACTTGTATTAATACATATTTATATATAAAATAATATTATATAATATAATATAATATAAATTTCCTAAATATCTAAGAAAAATCAGTCTCTCACGACTATAACTACTTACCCCTCTCTTTCCCTCCTCAAATCTATAAACCAATAATTAAATATATACGTATATAATATAATATATAATATACTACATATTTAAATATACTTGTATAAATACATATGTATATATTATTAATATAATATAAATATAATATAATAATATAATATATTATATATTTCCTAAATATCTAGGACCTATAAAATTAGTCTCCTACGACTATACCTACTTACCCCTCTCTTTCCCTCCTCAAAACTATAAAGCAAGCATTAAATATATGTATGTATACATATATATATATATGTAAATTACGTATATAATATAATATAATATATAATATACAACATATATAAATATACTTGTATAAATACACATATATTATTAATATAATATAAATATAATAATATAATATATATTTCCAAAATATCTAGTACCTATAAAATTAGTTTGCTACTACTATACCTATTTAACCCTCTCTTTCCCACCTCAAATCTATAAACCAATAATCTATGTACATATAATATAATATATATTTTCTAAATATCTAGGACCTATAAAATTTGTCTCCTACGCCTATACTTACTTACCCTTTCTTTCCCTCCTCAAATCTAACAAAAAATCTAAATCCCATAACATTCGTATTACTTTCCACCTTTCTCCAATCTGCTACTCTTGTCAAACCTGCGTTTTAAAACATAAATTTATGTTAAAAAAGAAGAATAAAAATGAAAATATAAAAATAAATAGTACCTCTTGTTCTACTAGAAGTAAAAGACTTCTAAAATGAGCAAATCTGCTAAGAATCAGAATAACCTGCAAAATATTTTGAAAATCTCATTAGTTATAAAAATAACATTAGTAAAATATCATTTAAACATATCAAACAACAATTTCTAATTTCAATAATTACCTTTGATGTCGAAATTTGTTCATAGTTACAAATGTCACTATTGATCTAATTTCAAGATGCTGAATCTCCAATATTGCACCAATCTTCTGCTTACATAGTTGTGAGTTGTATACATTACAAAAATTCACTCAACCTTTCCAAACCACAATTTATGCCTTACATTTATAGTACTACATTACAAAATTTTCACATGGCACAAATATATAAAAACGTACAAAAAAATATCAATACATATTCAAAATGGTGCCAACAAAAATATAGACTAAAATAGAATATTATATACAGTATAACCAACATACAAAATAAATACGCGAAAGAAAACATTCAAGATCAAGACATGATTTTTAGTAGTTTAATCAATAGCAACCAACGAAGTATCACATTCAAGCAGATCTAATCAAACAAATTACTATATTCCAAACAAAGTTTAGAATTGTATATTAGTCGTATATTGGTCAACCCAATAAACTAATCATTAAATATATGTATGTATACATACATATGTATATTACGTATATAATATAATATAATATATAATATATATTACATATATAGCTATATACTTGTAATAATACATATTTATATATAATATAATATTATATAATATAAATTTCCTAAATATCTAAGAAAAATCAGTCTCTCACGACTATAACTACTTACCCCTCTCTTTCCCACCTCAAATCTATAAACCAATAATTAAATATATAATATATAATATACTACATATTTAAATATACTTGTATAAATACATATGTATATATTATTAATATAATATAAATATAATATAATAATATAATATATTATATATTTCCTAAATATCTAGGACCTATAAAATTAGTCTCCTACGACTATACCTACTTACCCCTCTCTTTCCCTCCTCAAATCTATAAAGCAATCATTAAATATATGTATGTATACATATATATGTATATTACGTATATAATATAATATAATATATAATATACTACATATATAAATATACTTGTATAAATACACATATATTATTAATATAATATAAATATAATAATATAATATATATTTCCAAAATATCTAGTACCTATAAAATTAGTTTGCTACTACTATACCTATTTAACCCTCTCTTTCCCACCTCAAATCTATAAACCAATAATCTATGTACATATAATATAATATATATTTTCTAAATATCTAGGACCTATAAAATTTGTCTCCTACGCCTATACTTACTTACCCTTTCTTTCCCTCCTCAAATCTAACAAAAAATCTAAATCCCATAAAATTCGTATTACTTTCCACCTTTCTCCAATCTGCTACTCTTGTCAAACCTGTGTTTTAAAACATAAATTTATGTTCAAAAAGAAGAATAAAAATGAAAATATAAAAATAAATAGTACCTCATGTTCTACTAGAAGTAAAAGACTTCTAAATTGAGCAAATCTGCTAAGAATCAGAATAACCTGCAAAATATTTTGAAAATCTCATTAGTTATAAAAATAACATTAGTAAAATATCATTTAAACATATCAAACAACAATTTCTAATTTCAATAATTACCTTTGATGTCGAAATTTGTTCATAGTTACAAATGTCACTATTGATCTAATTTCAAAATGCTGAATCTCCAATATTGCACCCATCTTCTGCTTACATAGTTGTGAGTTGTATACATTTCAAAAATTCACTCAACCTTTCCAAATCACACTTTATGCCGTGCATTTATAGTACTACATTACAAAATTTTCACATGACACAAATATATAAAAACGTACAAAAAGATATCAATACATATTCAAAATGGTGCCAACAAAAATATAGACTAAAATAGAATATTATATACAGTATAACCAACATACAAAATAAATACGCGAAAGAAAACATTCAAGATCAAGACATGATTTTTAGTAGTTAATCAATAGCAACCAACGAAAGTATCACATTCAAGCAGATGTAATCAAACAAATTACTATATTCCAAACAAAGTTTAGAATTGTATATTAGTCGTATATTGGTCAACCCATTAAACCAATCATTAAATATATGTAATTATACATATATATGTATATTACGTATATAATATAATATATAATATACTACATATATAGTTATATATACTTGTATTAATACATATTTATATATATTATATTATATAAAATCAGTCTTCTACGACTATAACTATTTACCCCTCTTTTTCCCTCCTCAAATCTATAAATCAATCATTAAATATATGTATGTATACATGCTTATGCATATTACGTATATAATATACTACATTTATAAATATACTTGTATAAATACATATGTATATATTATTAATATAATATAACTATGATAATATAATATAATAATATAATAATATATAATATAATATATATATTTCCTATATATATAGAACCTATAAAATTAGTCTCCTTCGACTATACCTACTTACCCCTCTCTTTCCCTCCTCAAATCAATAAACCAATCATTAAATATATGTATGTATACATACATATATATGTATATTACGTATATAATATAATATAATATATAATATACTACATATATAGATATACTTGTATAAATACACATGTACATATAATATAATATATATTTTCTAAATATCTAGGACCTATAAAATTAGTCTCCTACGCATATACCTACTTACCCCTCTCTAACCCTCCTCAAATCTATCAAAAAATCTAAATCCCAAAACATTCGTACTACTTCCCACCTTTCTCCAATCTGCTACTCTTTTTGTCAAACCTGTGTTCTAAACAGAAATTTATGTTAAAAAAAGAAAAAAAATGAAAATATAAAATAATAGTACCTCTTGTTCTACTAGAAGTAAAAGACATCTAAATTGAGCAAATCAGCTAAGAATCAAAATAACCTGCAAAATATTTTGAAAATCTCATTAGTTATAAAAATAACATTAGTAAAATATCATTTAAACATATCAAACAACAATTTCTAATTTTAATAATTACCTTTGATGTCGAAATTTGTTCATAATTACAAATGTCACTATTGATCTAATTTCAAGATGTTGAATCTCCAATATTGCACCCATCTTCTGCTTACAAAGTTGTGAGTTGTATACATTACAAAAATTCACTCAACCTTTCCAAACCACATTTTATGCCTTACATTTATAGTACTACATTACAAAATTTCACATGGCACAAATATACAAAAAGAGTGTTATTTAAAGTGGAGTGCTATTTAAGGAGAGAGTGCTCTTGATCCTCTCCGTAATATAATATAATATAATATAATATAATATAATATAATATATATTTCCTAAATATCTAAGAAAAATCAGTCTCTTACGACTATAACTACTTACCCCTCTCTTTCCCTCCTCAAATCTATAAACCAATCATTAAATATATATATGTATACATGCTTTTGTATATTACGCATATAATATAATATATAATATACTACATTTATAAATATACTTGCATAAATACATATGTATATATTATTAATATAATATAAATATAATATAATAATAATAATAATATATTATATATTTCCTAAATATCTAGGACCTATAAAATTAGTCTCCTACGACTATACCTACTTACCCCTCTCTTTCCCTCCTCAAATCTATAAAGCAATCATTAAATATATGTATGTATACATATATATGTATATTACGTATATAATATAATAATAATATAATATACTACATATATAAATATACTTGTATAAATACACATATATTATTAATATAATATAAATATAATAATACAATATATATTTCCAAAATATCTAGGACCTATAAAATTAGTCTGCTACTACTATATCTACTTAACCCTCTCTTTCCCACCTCAAATCTATAAACCAATAATCTATGTACATATAATATAATAATATAATATAATATATTTTTTCTAAATATCTAGGACCTATAAAATTTGTCTCCTACGCCTATACTTACTTACCCTTTCTTTCCCTCATCAAATCTATCAAAAAATCTAAATCCCATAACATTCGTCCTACTTCCCACCTTTCTCCAATCTGCCACTCTAGTCAAACCTGTGTTCTAAAACAGAAATTTATGTTAAAAAAGAAGAATAAAAATGAAAATATAAAAATAAATAGTACCTCTTGTTCTACTAGAAGTAAAAGACTTCTAAATTGAGCAAATCAGCTAAGAATCAGAATAACCTGCAAAATATTTTGAAAATCTCATTAGTTATAAAAATAACATTAGTAAAATATCATTTAAACATATCAAACAACAATTTCTAATTTTAATAATTACCTTTGATATCGAAATTTATTCATAGTTACAAATGTCACTATTGATCTAATTTCAAGATGCTGAATCTCCAATATTGCACCCATCTTCTGCTTACATAGTTGTGAGTTGTATACATTACAAAAATTCACTCAACCTTTCCAAACCACACTTTATGCCGTAAATTTATAGTACTACAGTACAAAATTTTCACATGACACAAATATATAAAAACGTACAAAAGATATCAATACATATTCAAAATGGTGCCAACAAAATATAGAATAAAATAGAATATTATATACAGTATAACCAACATACAAAATAAATACGCGAAAGAAAACATTCAAGATCAAGACATGATTTTTAGTAGTTTAATCAATAGCAACCAACGAAAGTATCACATTCAAGCAATCTAATCAAACAAATTACTATATTCCAATCAAAGTTTAGAATTGTATATTAGTCGTATATTGGTCAACCCATTAAACCAATCATTAAATATATGTAATTATACATACATATGTATATTACGTATATAATATAATATATAATATACTACATATATAGTTATATATACTTGTATTAATACATATTTATATATATTATATTATATAAAATCAGTCTTCTACGACTATAACTACTTACCCCTCTCTTTCCCTCCTCAAATCTATAAACCAATCATTAAATATATATATGTATACATGCTTTTGTATATTACGCATATAATATAATATATAATATACTACATTTATAAATATACTTGTATAAATACATATGTATATATTATTAATATATATAAATATAATATAATAATAATAATAATATAATATATTATATATATTTCCTAAATATCTAGGACCTATAAAATTAGTCTCCTACGACTATACCTACTTACCCCTCTCTTTCCCTCCTCAATCTATAAAGCAATCATTAAATATATGTATGTATACATATATATGTATATTACGTATAATATAATATAATATATAATATACTACATATATAAATATACTTGTATAAATACACATATATTATTAATATAATATAAATATAATAATATAATATATATTTCCAAAATATCTAGTACCTATAAAATTAGTTGCTACTACTATACCTATTTAACCCTCTCTTTCCCACCTCAAATCTATAAACCAATAATCTATGTACATATAATATAATATATATTTTCTAAATATCTAGGACCTATAAAATTTGTCTCCTACGCCTATACTTACTTACCCTTTCTTTCCCTCCTCAAATCTAACAAAAAATCTAAATCCCATAAAATTCGTATACTTTCCACCTTTCTCCAATCTGCTACTCTTGTCAAACCTGTGTTTTAAAACATAAATTTATGTTCAAAAAGAAGAATAAAAATGAAAATATAAAAATAAATAGTACCTCATGTTCTACTAGAAGTAAAAGACTTCTAAATTGAGCAAATCAGCTAAGAATCAGAATAACCTGCAAAATATTTTGAAAATCTCATTAGTTATAAAAATAACATTAGTAAAATATCATTTAAACATATCAAACAACAATTTCTAATTTCAATAATTACCTTTGATGTCGAAATTTGTTCATAGTTACAAATGTCACTATTGATCTAATAATTTCAAAATGCTGAATCTCCAATATTGCACCCATCTTCTGCTTACATAGTTGTGAGTTGTATACATTACAAAAATTCACTCAACCTTTCCAAATCACACTTTATGCCGTGCATTTATAGTACTACATTACAAAATTTTCACATGACACAAATATATAAAAACGTACAAAAAGATATCAATACATATTCAAAATGGTGCCAACAAAAATATAGACTAAAATAGAATATTATATACAGTATAACCAACATACAAAATAAATACGCGAAAGAAAACATTCAAGATCAAGACATGATTTTTAGTAGTTTAATCAATAGCAACCAACGAAAGTATCACATTCAAGCAGATGTAATCAAACAAATTACTATATTCCAAACAAAGTTTAGAATTGTATATTAGTCGTATATTGGTCAACCCATTAAACCAATCATTAAATATATGTAATTATACATATATATGTATATTACGTATATAATATAATATATAATATACTACATATATAGTTATATATACTTGTATTAATACATATTTATATATATTATATTATATAAAATCAGTCTTCTACGACTATAACTATTTACCCCTCTTTTTCCCTCCTCAAATCTATAAATCAATCATTAAATATATGTATGTATACATGCTTATGCATATTACGTATATAATATACTACATTTATAAATATACTTGTATAAATACATATGTATATATTATTAATATAATATAACTATGATAATATAATATAATAATATAATAATATATAATATAATATATATATTTCCTATATATATAGAACCTATAAAATTAGTCTCCTTCGACTATACCTACTTACCCCTCTCTTTCCCTCCTCAAATCAATAAACCAATCATTAAATATATGTATGTATACATACATATATATGTATATTACGTATATAATATAATATAATATATAATATACTACATATATAGATATACTTGTATAAATACACATGTACATATAATATAATATATATTTTCTAAATATCTAGGACCTATAAAATTAGTCTCCTACGCATATACCTACTTACCCCTCTCTAACCCTCCTCAAATCTATCAAAAAATCTAAATCCCAAAACATTCGTACTACTTCCCACCTTTCTCCAATCTGCTACTCTTTTTGTCAAACCTGTGTTCTAAAACAGAAATTTATGTTAAAAAAAAGAAAAAAAATGAAAATATAAAAATAAATAGTACCTCTTGTTCTACTAGAAGTAAAAGACATCTAAATTGAGCAAATCAGCTAAGAATCAAAATAACCTGCAAAATATTTTGAAAATCTCATTAGTTATAAAAATAACATTAGTAAAATATCATTTAAACATATCAAACAACAATTTCTAATTTTAATAATTACCTTTGATGTCGAAATTTGTTCATAATTACAAATGTCACTATTGATCTAATTTCAAGATGTTGAATCTCCAATATTGCACCCATCTTCTGCTTACAAAGTTGTGAGTTGTATACATTACAAAAATTCACTCAACCTTTCCAAACCACATTTTATGCCTTACATTTATAGTACTACATTACAAAATTTCACATGGCACAAATATACAAAAAGAGTGTTATTTAAAGTGGAGTGCTATTTAAGGAGAGAGTGCTCTTGATCCTCTCCGTAATATAATATAATATAATATAATATAATATAATATATATTTCCTAAATATCTAAGAAAAATCAGTCTCTTACGACTATAACTACTTACCCCTCTCTTTCCCTCCTCAAATCTATAAACCAATCATTAAATATATATATGTATACATGCTTTTGTATATTACGCATATAATATAATATATAATATACTACATTTATAAATATACTTGCATAAATACATATGTATATATTATTAATATAATATAAATATAATATAATAATAATAATATAATATATTATATATTTCCTAAATATCTAAGACCTATAAAATTAGTCTCCTACGACTATACCTACTTACCCCTCTCTTTCCCTCCTCAAATCTATAAAGCAATCATTAAATATATGTATGTATACATATATATGTATATTACGTATATAATATAATATAATATATAATATACTACATATATAAATATACTTGTATAAATACACATATATTATTAATATAATATAAATATAATAATACAATATATATTTCCAAAATATCTAGGACCTATAAAATTAGTCTGCTACTACTATATCTACTTAACCCTCTCTTTCCCACCTCAAATCTATAAACCAATAATCTATGTACATATAATATAATATAATATAATATAATATATTTTTTCTAAATATCTAGGACCTATAAAATTTGTCTCCTACGCCTATACTTACTTACCCTTTCTTTCCCTCATCAAATCTATCAAAAAATCTAAATCCCATAACATTCGTCCTACTTCCCACCTTTCTCCAATCTGCCACTCTAGTCAAACCTGTGTTCTAAAACAGAAATTTATGTTAAAAAAGAAGAATAAAAATGAAAATATAAAAATAAATAGTACCTCTTGTTCTACTAGAAGTAAAAGACTTCTAAATTGAGCAAATCAGCTAAGAATCAGAATAACCTGCAAAATATTTTGAAAATCTCATTAGTTATAAAAATAACATTAGTAAAATATCATTTAAACATATCAAACAACAATTTCTAATTTTAATAATTACCTTTGATATCGAAATTTATTCATAGTTACAAATGTCACTATTGATCTAATTTCAAGATGCTGAATCTCCAATATTGCACCCATCTTCTGCTTACATAGTTGTGAGTTGTATACATTACAAAAATTCACTCAACCTTTCCAAACCACACTTTATGCCGTAAATTTATAGTACTACAGTACAAAATTTTCACATGACACAAATATATAAAAACGTAGAAAAAGATATCAATACATATTCAAAATGGTGCCAACAAAAATATAGAATAAAATAGAATATTATATACAGTATAACCAACATACAAAATAAATACGCGAAAGAAAACATTCAAGATCAAGACATGATTTTTAGTAGTTTAATCAATAGCAACCAACGAAAGTATCACATTCAAGCAGATCTAATCAAACAAATTACTATATTCCAATCAAAGTTTAGAATTGTATATTAGTCGTATATTGGTCAACCCATTAAACCAATCATTAAATATATGTAATTATACATACATATGTATATTACGTATATAATATAATATATAATATACTACATATATAGTTATATATACTTGTATTAATACATATTTATATATATTATATTATATAAAATCAGTCTTCTACGACTACAACTACTTACCCCTCTATTTCCCTCCTCAAATCTATAAATCAATCATTAAATATATATATGTATACATGCTTATGTATATTACGCATATAATATAATATATAATATACTACATTTATAAATATACTTGTATAAATACATATGTATATATTATTAATATATATAATATATAATATACTACATATATAGTTATATATACTTGTATTAATACATATTTATATATATTATATTATATAAAATCAGTCTTCTACGACTACAACTACTTACCCCTCTATTTCCCTCCTCAAATCTATAAATCAATCATTAAATATATATATGTATACATGCTTATGTATATTACGCATATAATATAATATATAATATACTACATTTATAAATATACTTGTATAAATACATATGTATATATTATTAATATAATATAAATATAATATAATAATAATAATAATATAATATATTATATATATTTCCTAAATATCTAGGACCTATAAAATTAGTCTCCTACGACTATACCTACTTACCCCTCTCTTTCCCTCCTCAAATCTATAAAGCAATCATTAAATATATGTATGTATACATATATATGTATATTACGTATATAATATAATATAATATATAATATACTACATATATAAATATACTTGTATAAATACACATATATTATTAATATAATATAAATATAATAATATAATATATATTTCCAAAATATCTAGGACCTATAAAATTAGTCTGCTACTACTATATCTACTTAACCCTCTCTTTCCCACCTCAAATCTATAAACCAATAATCTATGTACATATAATATAATATAATATATTTTTTCTAAATATCTAGGACCTATAAAATTTGTCTCCTACGCCTATACTTACTTACCCTTTCTTTCCCTCATCAAATCTATCAAAAAATCTAAATCCCATAACATTCGTCCTACTTCCCACCTTTCTCCAATCTGCCACTCTTGTCAAACCTGTGTTCTAAACAGAAATTTATGTTAAAAAAGAAGAATAAAAATGAAAATATAAAAATAAATAGTACCTCTTGTTCTACTAGAAGTAAAAGACTTCTAAATTGAGCAAATCAGCTAAGAATCAGAATAACCTGCAAAATATTTTGAAAATCTCATTAGTTATAAAAATAACATTAGTAAAATATCATTTAAACATATCAAACAACAATTTCTAATTTTAATAATTACCTTTGATATCGAAATTTATTCATAGTTACAAATGTCACTATTGATCTAATTTGAAGATGCTGAATCTCCAATATTGCACCCATCTTCTGCTTACATAGTTGTGAGTTGTATACATTACAAAAATTCACTCAACCTTTCCAAACCACACTTTATGCCGTAAATTTATAGTACTACAGTACAAAATTTTCACATGACACAAATATATAAAAACGTAGAAAAAGATATCAATACATATTCAAAATGGTGCCAACAAAAATATAGAATAAAATAGAATATTATATACAGTATAACCAACATACAAAATAAATACGCGAAAGAAAACATTCAAGATCAAGACATGATTTTAGTAGTTTAATCAATAGCAACCAACGAAAGTATCACATTCAAGCAGATCTAATCAACAAATTACTATATTCCAATCAAAGTTTAGAATTGTATATTAGTCGTATATTGGTCAACCCATTAAACCAATCATTAAATATATGTAATTATACATACATATGTATATTACGTATATAATATAATATATAATATACTACATATATAGTTATATATACTTGTATTAATACATATTTATATATATTATATTATATAAAATCAGTCTTCTACGACTATAACTACTTACCCCTCTATTTCCCTCCTCAAATCTATAAATCAATCATTAAATATATATATGTATACATGCTTATGTATATTACGCATATAATATAATATATAATATACTACATTTATAAATATACTTGTATAAATACATATGTATATATTATTAATATAATATAAATATAATATAATAATAATAATAATATAATATATTATATATATTTCCTAAATATCTAGGACCTATAAAATTAGTCTCCTACGACTATACCTACTTACCCCTCTCTTTCCCTCCTCAAATCTATAAAGCAATCATTAAATATATGTATGTATACATATATATGTATATTACGTATATAATATAATATAATATATAATATACTACATATATAAATATACTTGTATAAATACACATATATTATTAATATAATATAAATATAATAATATAATATATATTTCCAAAATATCTAGGACCTATAAAATTAGTCTGCTACTACTATATCTACTTAACCCTCTCTTTCCCACCTCAAATCTATAAACCAATAATCTATGTACATATAATATAATATAATATATTTTTTCTAAATATCTAGGACCTATAAAATTTGTCTCCTACGCCTATACTTACTTACCCTTTCTTTCCCTCATCAAATCTATCAAAAAATCTAAATCCCATAACATTCGTCCTACTTCCCACCTTTCTCCAATCTGCCACTCTTGTCAAACCTGTGTTCTAAAACAGAAATTTATGTTAAAAAAAAGAATAAAAATGAAAATATAAAAATAAATAGTACCTCTTGTTCTACTAGAAGTAAAAGACTTCTAAATTGAGCAAATCAGCTAAGAATCAGAATAACCTGCAAAATATTTTGAAAATCTCATTAGTTATAAAAATAACATTAGTAAAATATCATTTAACATATCAAACAACAATTTCTAATTTTAATAATTACCTTTGATATCGAAATTTATTCATAGTTACAAATGTCACTATTGATCTAATTTGCAAGATGCTGAATCTCCAATATTGCACCCATCTTCTGCTTACATAGTTGTGAGTTGTATACATTACAAAAATTCACTCAACCTTTCCAAACCACACTTTATGCCGTAAATTTATAGTACTACAGTACAAAATTTTCACATGACACAAATATATAAAAACGTAGAAAAAGATATCAATACATATTCAAAATGGTGCCAACAAAAATATAGAATAAAATAGAATATTATATACAGTATAACCAACATACAAAATAAATACGCGAAAGAAAACATTCAAGATCAAGACATGATTTTTAGTAGTTTAATCAATAGCAACCAACGAAAGTATCACATTCAAGCAGATCTAATCAAACAAATTACTATATTCCAATCAAAGTTTAGAATTGTATATTAGTCGTATATTGGTCAACCCATTAAACCAATCATTAAATATATGTAATTATACATACATATGTATATTACGTATATAATATAATATATAATATACTACATATATAGTTATATATACTTGTATTAATACATATTTATATATATTATATTATATAAAATCAGTCTTCTACGACTATAACTACTTACCCCTCTATTTCCCTCCTCAAATCTATAAATCAATCATTAAATATATATATGTATACATGCTTATGTATATTACGCATATAATATAATATATAATATACTACATTTATAAATATACTTGTATAAATACATATGTATATATTATTAATATAATATAAATATAATATAATAATAATAATAATATAATATATTATATATTTCCTAAATATCTAGGACCTATAAAATTAGTCTCCTACGACTATACCTACTTACCCCTCTCTTTCCCTCCTCAAATCTATAAAGCAATCATTAAATATATGTATGTATACATATATATGTATATTACGTATATAATATAATATAATATATAATATACTACATATATAAATATACTTGTATAAATACACATATATTATTAATATAATATAAATATAATAATATAATATATATTTCCAAAATATCTAGGACCTATAAAATTAGTCTGCTACTACTATATCTACTTAACCCTCTCTTTCCCACCTCAAATCTATAAACCAATAATCTATGTACATATAATATAATATAATATATTTTTTCTAAATATCTAGGACCTATAAAATTTGTCTCCTACGCCTATACTTACTTACCCTTTCTTTCCCTCATCAAATCTATCAAAAAATCTAAATCCCATAACATTCGTCCTACTTCCCACCTTTCTCCAATCTGCCACTCTTGTCAAACCTGTGTTCTAAAACAGAAATTTATGTTAAAAAAGAAGAATAAAAATGAAAATATAAAAATAAATAGTACCTCTTGTTCTACTAGAAGTAAAAGACTTCTAAATTGAGCAAATCAGCTAAGAATCAGAATAACCTGCAAAATATTTTGAAAATCTCATTAGTTATAAAAATAACATTAGTAAAATATCATTTAAACATATCAAACAACAATTTCTAATTTTAATAATTACCTTTGATATCGAAATTTATTCATAGTTACAAATGTCACTATTGATCTAATTTGAAGATGCTGAATCTCCAATATTGCACCCATCTTCTGCTTACATAGTTGTGAGTTGTATACATTACAAAAATTCACTCAACCTTTCCAAACCACACTTTATGCCGTAAATTTATAGTACTACAGTACAAAATTTTCACATGACACAAATATATAAAAACGTAGAAAAAGATATCAATACATATTCAAAATGGTGCCAACAAAAATATAGAATAAAATTGAATATTATATACAGTATAACCAACATACAAAATAAATACGCGAAAGAAAACATTCAAGATCAAGACATGATTTTTAGTAGTTTAATCAATAGCAACCAACGAAAGTATCACATTCAAGCAGATCTAATCAAACAAATTACTATATTCCAATCAAAGTTTAGAATTGTATATTAGTCGTATATTGGTCAACCCATTAAACCAATCATTAAATATATGTAATTATACATACATATGTATATTACGTATATAATATAATATATAATATACTACATATATAGTTATATATACTTGTATTAATACATATTTATATATTATATTATATAAAATCAGTCTTCTACGACTATAACTACTTACCCCTCTATTTCCCTCCTCAAATCTATAAATCAATCATTAAATATATATATGTATACATGCTTATGTATATTACGCATATAATATAATATATAATATACTACATTTATAAATATACTTGTATAAATACATATGTATATATTATTAATATAATATAAATATAATATAATAATAATAATAATATAATATATTATATATATTTCCTAAATATCTAGGACCTATAAAATTAGTCTCCTACGACTATACCTACTTACCCCTCTCTTTCCCTCCTCAAATCTATAAAGCAATCATTAAATATATGTATGTATACATATATATGTATATTACGTATATAATATAATATAATATATAATATACTACATATATAAATATACTTGTATAAATACACATATATTATTAATATAATATAAATATAATAATATAATATATATTTCCAAAATATCTAGACCTATAAAATTAGTCTGCTACTACTATATCTACTTAACCCTCTCTTTCCACCTCAAATCTATAAACCAATAATCTATGTACATATAATATAATATAATATAATATATTTTTTCTAAATATCTAGGACCTATAAAATTTGTCTCCTACGCCTATACTTACTTACCCTTTCTTTCCCTCATCAAATCTATCAAAAAATCTAAATCCCATAACATTCGTCCTACTTCCCACCTTTCTCCAATCTGCCACTCTTGTCAAACCTGTGTTCTAAAACAGAAATTTATGTTAAAAAGAAGAATAAAAATGAAAATATAAAAATAAATAGTACCTCTTGTTCTACTAGAAGTAAAAGACTTCTAAATTGAGCAAATCAGCTAAGAATCAGAATAACCTGCAAAATATTTTGAAAATCTCATTAGTTATAAAAATAACATTAGTAAAATATCATTTAAACATATCAAACAACAATTTCTAATTTTAATAATTACCTTTGATATCGAAATTTATTCATAGTTACAAATGTCACTATTGATCTAATTTGAAGATGCTGAATCTCCAATATTGCACCCATCTTCTGCTTACATAGTTGTGAGTTGTATACATTACAAAAATTCACTCAACCTTTCCAAACCACACTTTATGCCGTAAATTTATAGTACTACAGTACAAAATTTTCACATGACACAAATATATAAAACGTAGAAAAGATATCAATACATATTCAAAATGGTGCCAACAAAAATATAGAATAAAATTAGAATATTATATACAGTATAACCAACATACAAAATAAATACGCGAAAGAAAACATTCAAGATCAAGACATGATTTTTAGTAGTTTAATCAATAGCAACCAACGAAAGTATCACATTCAAGCAGATCTAATCAAACAAATTACTATATTCCAATCAAAGTTTAGAATTGTATATTAGTCGTATATTGGTCAACCCATTAAACCAATCATTAAATATATGTAATTATACATACATATGTATATTACGTATATAATATAATATATAATATACTACATATATAGTTATATATACTTGTATTAATACATATTTATATATATTATATTATATAAAATCAGTCTTCTACGACTATAACTACTTACCCCTCTATTTCCCTCCTCAAATCTATAAATCAATCATTAAATATATATATGTATACATGCTTATGTATATTACGCATATAATATAATATATAATATACTACATTTATAAATATACTTGTATAAATACATATGTATATATTATTAATATAATATAAATATAATATAATAATAATAATAATATAATATATTATATATATTTCCTAAATATCTAGGACCTATAAAATTAGTCTCCTACGACTATACCTACTTACCCCTCTCTTTCCCTCCTCAAATCTATAAAGCAATCATTAAATATATGTATGTATACATATATATGTATATTACGTATATAATATAATATAATATATAATATACTACATATATAAATATACTTGTATAAATACACATATATTATTAATATAATATAAATATAATAATATAATATATATTTCCAAAATATCTAGGACCTATAAAATTAGTCTGCTACTACTATATCTACTTAACCCTCTCTTTCCCACCTCAAATCTATAAACCAATAATCTATGTACATATAATATAATATAATATAATATATTTTTTCTAAATATCTAGGACCTATAAAATTTGTCTCCTACGCCTATACTTACTTACCCTTTCTTTCCCTCATCAAATCTATCAAAAAATCTAAATCCCATAACATTCGTCCTACTTCCCACCTTTCTCCAATTTGCCACTCTTGTCAAACCTGTGTTCTAAAACAGAAATTTATGTTAAAAAAGAAGAATAAAAATGAAAATATAAAAATAAATAGTACCTCTTGTTCTACTAGAAGTAAAGACTTCTAAATTGAGCAAATCAGCTAAGAATCAGAATAACCTGCAAAATATTTTGAAAATCTCATTAGTTATAAAAATAACATTAGTAAAATATCATTTAAACATATCAAACAACAATTTCTAATTTTAATAATTACCTTTGATATCGAAATTTATTCATAGTTACAAATGTCACTATTGATCTAATTTGAAGATGCTGAATCTCCAATATTGCACCCATCTTCTGCTTACATAGTTGTGAGTTGTATACATTACAAAAATTCACTCAACCTTTCCAAACCACACTTTATGCCGTAAATTTATAGTACTACAGTACAAAATTTTCACATGACACAAATATATAAAAACGTAGAAAAAGATATCAATACATATTCAAAATGGTGCCAACAAAATATAGAATAAAATAGAATATTATATACAGTATAACCAACATACAAAATAAATACGCGAAAGAAAACATTCAAGATCAAGACATGATTTTTAGTAGTTTAATCAATAGCAACCAACGAAAGTATCACATTCAAGCAGATCTAATCAAACAAATTACTATATTCCAATCAAAGTTTAGAATTGTATATTAGTCGTATATTGGTCAACCCATTAAACCAATCATTAAATATATGTAATTATACATACATATGTATATTACGTATATAATATAATATATAATATACTACATATATAGTTATATATACTTGTATTAATACATATTTATATATATTATATTATATAAAATCAGTCTTCTACGACTATAACTACTTACCCCTCTATTTCCCTCCTCAAATCTATAAATCAATCATTAATATATATATATGTATACATGCTTATGTATATTACGCATATAATATAATATATAATATACTACATTTATAAATATACTTGTATAAATACATATGTATATATTATTAATATAATATAAATATAATATAATAATAATAATAATATAATATATTATATATTTCCTAAATAGCTAGGACCTATAAAATTAGTCTCCTACGACTATACCTACTTACCCCTCTCTTTCCCTCCTCAAATCTATAAAGCAATCATTAAATATATGTATGTATACATATATATGTATATTACGTATATAATATAATATAATATATAATATACTACATATATAAATATACTTGTATAAATACACATATATTATTAATATAATATAAATATAATAATATAATATATATTTCCAAAATATCTAGAACCTATAAAATTAGTCTGCTACTACTATATCTACTTAACCCTCTCTTTCTCACCTCAAATCTATAAACCAATAATCTATGTACATATAATATAATATAATATAATATAATATATTTTTTCTAAATATCTAGGACCTATAAAATTTGTCTCCTACGCCTATACTTACTTACCCTTTCTTTCCCTCATCAAATCTATCAAAAAATCTAAATCCCATAACATTCGTCCTACTTCCCACCTTTCTCCAATCTGCCACTCTTGTCAAACCTGTGTTCTAAAACAGAAATTTATGTTAAAAAAGAAGAATAAAAATGAAAATATAAAAATAAATAGTACCTCTTGTTCTACTAGAAGTAAAAGACTTCTAAATTGAGCAAATCAGCTAAGAATCAGAATAACCTGCAAAATATTTTGAAAATCTCATTAGTTATAAAAATAACATTAGTAAAATATCAAACGTATCAAACAACAATTTCTAATTTTAATAATTACCTTTGATATCGAAATTTGTTCATAGTTACAAATGTCACTATTGATCTAATTTCAAGATACTGAATCTCCAATATTGCACCCATCTTCTGCTTACATAGTTGTGAGTTGTATACATTACAAAAATTCACTCAACCTTTCCAAACCACACTTTATGCCGTAAATTTATAGTACTACAGTACAAAATTTTCACATGACACAAATATATAAAAACGTAGAAAAAGATATCAATACATATTCAAAATGGTGCCAACAAAAATATAGAATAAAATTGAATATTATATACAGTATAACCAACATACAAAATAAATACGCGAAAGAAAACATTCAAGATCAAGACATGATTTTTAGTAGTTTAATCAATAGCAACCAACGAAAGTATCACATTCAAGCAGATCTAATCAAACAAATTACTATATTCCAATCAAAGTTTAGAATTGTATATTAGTCGTATATTGGTCAACCCATTAAACCAATCATTAAATATATGTAATTATACATACATATGTATATTACGTATATAATATAATATATAATATACTACATATATAGTTATATATACTTGTATTAATACATATTTATATATATTATATTATATAAAATCAGTCTTCTACGACTATAACTACTTACCCCTCTATTTCCCTCCTCAAATCTATAAATCAATCATTAAATATATATATATGTATACATGCTTATGTATATTACGCATATAATATAATATATAATATACTACATTTATAAATATACTTGTATAAATACATATGTATATATTATTAATATAATATAAATATAATATAATAATAATAATAATATAATATATTATATATTTCCTAAATAGCTAGGACCTATAAAATTAGTCTCCTACGACTATACCTACTTACCCCTCTCTTTCCCTCCTCAAATCTATAAAGCAATCATTAAATATATGTATGTATACATATATATGTATATTACGTATATAATATAATATAATATATAATATACTACATATATAAATATACTTGTATAAATACACATATATTATTAATATATATATATATATATATATATATATAATAAATTTCTACCTTGCCCTCTAAAGCCTTGTTAGCCTCAAGCAACATTCTTTCCTGTGATGTGGACAAAGATTTTGATCAGTAGTAATATTTAAAGCATATGGGAAATAAACTAGCTAGTACATAATTAATAGCTAATAAATTAAAAGTACATGCAGATACCTTAGATTGAAGATCAGAAAGCTGATCAAGCATGAATTGGGTCTGCAAATTAAGCAAGCCATGGAAGGAATCAGATAAATCGATCTCCAAAGATTCACCGTGAGATTTTTAAATTACATACTCAATTAATTATATATAGCTTTGTATTGTAGTTTGTTTGGTTAGTTTCTAAAAGCTAGGAAAATTAAGAGATTAGATCATTAATTAATTACATAATTAAATAGCTAGCTAGGATAACTTTAGGCTCAACCTTTTCTTGACTTGATCAACTTGCCAAATCATGTATATAGGTAACCAACTTCTGTTAAGATTATAGGGTAACCTGGCTTACATCTTAATTTTCCTAGCTTTTAGAAACTAACCAAACAAACTACAGGTTAAGGCAGGGTAGCAAGACAAAATATCACATCTACAGGTTAAGGCAGGGTAGCAAGACAAAATATCACATACTGTAACTAAATACACTCAAAAGAATAAATAAGCATACCTCAGTATGATGCAAGAATTAAGTACAATAAATATGCACAGTCAACCTCGACAAGCCACAACCCTTGCCATCTTAATGTGACATTATCAAACTAATATGTTAACTTCCATAGCTTGCTCTTTCTATTGAACTCCAAGTTCAGCATTGATTATAATTTATATTATATATTATTGATGTTAGTTTTTTTAGTATTATTACCCAATTTGCAAAGAAGAATTGCAGTTTAACGCTTGGAAAAACCCCTGAGATTGAGATTGCTGCTGCTGCTGCTGCTGCTGCTGCTGGCCATATGAACTACTTTCTTCGCCACCTGCCCATGATGGTCGAAGTTGTTGATATTCCGAGTAAATTTCGTTCAGCTACAAAACAAAACAGAATTTTTCAGCAAATCAATGATCAGCTACCATACATACATATATATATATATATAATAAATTTCTACCTTGCCCTCTAAAGCCTTGTTAGCCTCAAGCAACATTCTTTCCTGTGATGTGGACAAAGATTTTGATCAGTAGTAATATTTAAAGCATATGGGAAATAAACTAGCTAGTACATAATTAATAGCTAATAAATTAAAAGTACATGCAGATACCTTAGATTGAAGATCAGAAAGCTGATCAAGCATGAATTGGGTCTGCAAATTAAGCAAGCCATGGAAGGAATCAGATAAATCGATCTCCAAAGATTCACCGTGAGATTTTTAAATTACATACTCAATTAATTATATATAGCTTTGTATTGTAGTTTGTTTGGTTAGTTTCTAAAAGCTAGGAAAATTAAGAGATTAGATCATTAATTAATTACATAATTAAATAGCTAGCTAGGATAACTTTAGGCTCAACCTTTTCTTGACTTGATCAACTTGCCAAATCATGTATATAGGTAACCAACTTCTGTTAAGATTATAGGGTAACCTGGCTTACATCTTAATTTTCCTAGCTTTTAGAAACTAACCAAACAAACTACAGGTTAAGGCAGGGTAGCAAGACAAAATATCACATCTACAGGTTAAGGCAGGGTAGCAAGACAAAATATCACATACTGTAACTAAATACACTCAAAAGAATAAATAAGCATACCTCAGTATGATGCAAGAATTAAGTACAATAAATATGCACAGTCAACCTCGACAAGCCACAACCCTTGCCATCTTAATGTGACATTATCAAACTAATATGTTAACTTCCATAGCTTGCTCTTTCTATTGAACTCCAAGTTCAGCATTGATTATAATTTATATTATATATTATTGATGTTAGTTTTTTTAGTATTATTACCCAATTTGCAAAGAAGAATTGCAGTTTAACGCTTGGAAAAACCCCTGAGATTGAGATTGCTGCTGCTGCTGCTGCTGCTGCTGGCCATATGAACTACTTTCTTCGCCACCTGCCCATGATGGTCGAAGTTGTTGATATTCCGAGTAAATTTCGTTCAGCTACAAAACAAAACAGAATTTTTCAGTAAATCAATGATCAGCTACCATACATATATATATATATATATATAATAAATTTCTACCTTGCCCTCTAAAGCCTTGTTAGCCTCAAGCAACATTCTTTCCTGTGATGTGGACAAAGATTTTGATCAGTAGTAATATTTAAAGCATATGGGAAATAAACTAGCTAGTACATAATTAATAGCTAATAAATTAAAAGTACATGCAGATACCTTAGATTGAAGATCAGAAAGCTGATCAAGCATGAATTGGGTCTGCAAATTAAGCAAGCCATGGAAGGAATCAGATAAATCGATCTCCAAAGATTCACCGTGAGATTTTTAAATTACATACTCAATTAATTATATATAGCTTTGTATTGTAGTTTGTTTGGTTAGTTTCTAAAAGCTAGGAAAATTAAGAGATTAGATCATTAATTAATTACATAATTAAATAGCTAGCTAGGATAACTTTAGGCTCAACCTTTTCTTGACTTGATCAACTTGCCAAATCATGTATATAGGTAACCAACTTCTGTTAAGATTATAGGGTAACCTGGCTTACATCTTAATTTTCCTAGCTTTTAGAAACTAACCAAACAAACTACAGGTTAAGGCAGGGTAGCAAGACAAAATATCACATCTACAGGTTAAGGCAGGGTAGCAAGACAAAATATCACATACTGTAACTAAATACACTCAAAAGAATAAATAAGCATACCTCAGTATGATGCAAGAATTAAGTACAATAAATATGCACAGTCAACCTAGACAAGCCACAACCCTTGCCATCTTAATGTGACATTATCAAACTAATATGTTAACTTCCATAGCTTGCTCTTTCTATTGAACTCCAAGTTCAGCATTGATTATAATTTATATTATATATTATTGATGATTAATTTCATGAACACTAGGATAATCCATACAAAGTATGATTCTATATTATACATGATTCTATATGATCTCTTTGTTATAACATCAATAAGAAAACATTTCAAAATATCGCCTGATGGCCAGATCATCGTCATGTTATTCCTCATTTTTATCATCTATTCAACACCATCCAAGAACTTTCACCATAGGTAACACCTAGAGATTTAAGCATGATATCACCCTAGACTCGAGCAATCAACCTTGGACACGATAAAATGTGTACAACGCCATTTATCGGCACGTGTATATTTGTTTGTGTGCTCAAGTGTACGTAATTTTAGACATTACCACCTCAGGTGATAGTAGCCTAAGCTAATTATGTGCATAAACAAGAAATATGTTCTGTCTTCTTGTTACACATTAAAGACATACTTTACATATAGTTCTAATAAGAATGCATTGTTACCTGCATGAACAACCAAAGGTTCAGTAGTCTGCCTCACAGTTCCGTTGCTATTGAAGTCCACTCACCTCACTCTTTACTGTATTATCAACAATGTGCACCCCATCTTATGTAGCAATCACTACTGTGCATCTGCAATTACCAAGTCATCAAAAGGAAAAGACTTCACTTTGAACCTTGAATTAGCATAATAAGATATCAAGTATCTACAGTAAAGCAGAGATCCTAGTCATAAGGCAATTCTCAAAATTAAATTGCAAAATAACAAGTTGCTTTTATGCTAACATTGAAATCAGTGATATAATAATATGAATCAAAAAGAAAACCAACATCCCAAGCAGACAAGATTAATTCATTCCAGAAATGGCTACGATATTACTGATATTTTCCACTTAAGATATGGCTACGATAGGCTCCTGTGGGAAGCAATGAACCTGAGTGGAATTGTCAAACAGGTCGGCTGCACATACATGCCATGATGTATGGCATCCCTGTGACAAGAGCCAAGAGTTGGCAAGCAAACCCAAGATTGGCTCATTCATGCAAGGCAACAGCATTGGCGCCCAGCAGGGCAGTCCCGTATGCCAGTAAGCCAGCAGATGCTGCATCTAGCACACAGCATCATGCAAGTCCACAGCAGGCACTTGGCAAGCAAGGAGTGTGTACCAGATCGCACAAACTCAGCTTCAGCATTATACTGCCCACAAGAATATATAAATCTATGACTAGATTTTAATACCATGGTAAGAAGCTTTTGGAAGTCAACTCTTGCTGCTGATCCTCCACTGACAACATAGAAGCAGTTGCTTCTCTCTGAAGTATTCCCATAGAAGTTCTATGCTCGGTCAGTCTTGCTTCTGCGTTTTTAAGTTTTATGCACTGTCTACAGAAGGATCTTTGCATCTTGTTTGACGCCTAATTACTTCAGTTGTCTATTGAAAGAATAATTAGAAATAAGAAGAGAAACAAATCAATAAACTTAACGCAACACAAAATACACCCGAATTGACTTCAATAATACCTGAGCAAACCTCTTGCTGTAGTCTCTCATAACGATGAGTCAAGTGACGAGCATCCTCCAATATGGAGCTCCTGTTATTGATAACCGTGGTGGCTCAGAAACCTACAAGGATGCACACATATTTTCAAGTTAGGAGGCAAGATACTCTAAGACTGGACACTAAAATTTCTTAAACAAATTAATAAACGCTCTGCCCCCGTTGAAAGTGCGCAGACCAAATCCTTATATGGAGATACTCTCCATAAGGTATCCAACCTATCCCAATTTTCTGTATTTTTTTGGATCAGATCTTAGGCAATCTAATCCACCTTATCGTTGAACATTTGACTCACACTGATGTGGATTTTTTCAGGATCAACCAACTCGCACACAAAGGGAGAAGCCAAGTACCCATCCAAGAAATAGATAATCACATTGAAGATTTTTTTATTTTTAAACATTTACTTCACTGAATCTAGTGCAGTTCTACTCGTTGAAATAGCTCTCAGGGTTTTGACTATTTCTCTCGGTTAATTCTCCAGTCTTTATCTCGATAGAACAATGGGCAATTATTTTACTTTTATCTCACAATGGAAAGAGTTTTCCTGGCATCCTTTGTGTTCTTGACAATGCTTGTGACAAGGTGCAGTTTTGGAACTTGTCACTAGCATAAGTATTAAGCAACGTCCACAGAACATATGATACTTCAAGAAATTTTAGCAACATAACACTAGACATGTTAATTTCTAAGTTGGCTCCTTAAATTATATCAAAGTAAATGGCAAACATTTTTAGTTTCAAGCAATGGCTGACATGTTTATTTCTAGGTTGGCTCCTCATAAAATTACATCAAAGAAAATGACAAATATTTTTAGTTTCAAGCAATGGCTCCTCCTAAGCTATATTATGACAGTGCAAGATCAACATTGTTTCTCACATACATGAAACAAGAAGGAATATAACCTGATCAACAAAAATCCGAAGCATAGTTTTCTTTTTCATTTTCTATTGAACCATGTGCAGTACCAAATTGAAGAGCAGCTCTTGCAAGTGGAGAACCACCACTTTGTGTCTCCGTCCCATATTTTGCAACAGTTTTCGGCCAACTTTCTAGCTAAAAAATTATTTCTAGCAATGGCAAACATTTTTAGTTTCAAGCAATGGCTGACATGTTTATTTCTAGGTTGGCTCATAAAATTACATCAAAGAAAATGACAAATATTTTTAGTTTCAAGCAATGGCTCCTCCTAAGCTATATTATGACAGTGCAAGATCAACATTGTTTCTCACATACATGAAACAAGAAGGAATATAACCTGATCATCAAAAATCCGAAGCATAGTTTTCTTTATATTTTCTATTGAACCATGTGCAGTACCAAATTGAAGAGCAGCTCTTGCAAGTGGAGAACCACCACTTTGTGTCTCCGTCCCATATTTTGCAACAGTTTTCGGCCAACTTTCTAGCTAAAAAATTCAGGGTAAAAAGTTTCATCAATGATTTATAAGAAACATATCTGAAAAAGCAGAATCACACACCTATTTCCAGTTGCTTTTTGCTTGCCGAAACAAAACCTTCAACCCCGCGAATAATATCCCTCTGAAAATGCTGCAAAATCATGAATTTAAGAACTTTTCACATAATAAAATCTCTTCTAAGATGTTAAAGGAAATTGCATCACAACATTCGTATATGATATATCGAATAGTTAACAAATCAAAAAAAAAATTATATTTGAACAACACATTTATAGATTAAAAACATATGTGTGCACATAAGCCATCAGTACCGAACTGGAACAGCCAAACAAAATTTAGGAAAATCTATGAAACTATAAAGTAGAAATGAAGATTTTCAGAACGATATTCTATAGAGAAACATATACATACAACGCCCATAAATTTCTTAAGATTCTGAGTGTTGTTTGCAAAGAAATACATAAGACCAATGGGAACTGTTACATATACAACAAACTTTGCCATCTCCAATAGATAACATACGAGGCAAAGGGCGTAAACCCTAGAATTAGCAAAATAAGATATCAAGTATCTACAGTAACGCAGAGATCCTATTCATAAGGCAATTCTCGAAATTAAATTGCAAAATAACAAGCTGCTTTTAAGCCAACATTGAAAGCAGTGATATAATATGAATCAAACATTCAATCAAACAAAGTTAATATGAACAACACATTTTTAGATTACTTGCATGTACACGCACATAAGCCATCAGTACCGAACTGGAACAGCCAAACAAAATTTAGGAAAATCTATGAAACTATAAAGTAGAAATGAAGATTTTCAGAACGATATTCTATAGAGAAACATATACATACAGCGCAGCGCCCATGAATTTCTGAAGATTCTGAGTGTTGTTGGCGAAGAAAAACATAAGACCAATGGGAACTGTTACATACAGCGAACTTTGCCATCTCCAATACACCCTTCCAAGTTCCCAGCGATGACATTTTCTACTTCTGTAAATAGAAGTAAAATAAAAGAGACAACAATGCCGAGATTGTAAGATAGCATAGGAGGCAAAGATTTTTTGGGCGTAAACCCTAGATTTTCAAATCCATGTAAGACTCCCGAACTATTTCAAAATCATAGATTCCTAATTAGCTACAAAAAAAAGGTTAAAACGAAGGTGAAAGGTCGTGATTTTGTTCTGGTATGTAAAGCCAAGAGATGAAGAAAGGGAAGAAGAAGAAATTGAAAGCCCAAGATCTGAGATTCGGAGGCGAGAAAAATGGGAGATGAAAGAGAATGCTGAGATTTGGGTGAAAAATAGATTTTGCACCAGAACAAATTATTCAAAAGCTAATAGGATCTCTCACACACAAATGAAATTCAAATAATGTGAATCGAAAGCCTCTGCACATGAAATTCAAATTCAAATTCAAGAGCTAGTAGGATATCTCTCTCACAGACCCGTGAAATTCAAATAAATTGAAAGCCCTCGTATCTAACGGTAACTCTCTCCAATATATAGCAGTAGGATCTTTGCCCCCAGTTTCTCCAATTTAATGTGCAACACTCGGGCCATGTTATGCAAGTTTACTAGCTATAACCCGTGCCTGAAGGCACGGTGTAACGAAAAATTAAATTAAAATTTGAAAAATATTACATTATCTAAAGACACATATCACCACAACAATTAATACATACTCAATCATCAATACATATCCAACCACCAAAACATCGAGCTAGTTAACATCAAGAAATTTCGACAAAATTTCTTTTAAAAATAAATATTCAGAAAATTCTAAATTTGTCTACAAAACTTACAATCATCATTACATATCCAAACCACAAAAAAAATTATCATTTCATACCCAAAATCATCATAACCATGTATAATTAGTTAACTTTACAAAATACAGAACACACAATCATCAACACATATCTAACCACCAAAACATCAAGCTAGTCGCTACTAATTTTAAAAAATTCGACAGAATTTTCTTTAAAAATAGATATCCAGACAAATATAAACATGTCTATAAAACTTACAATCATCCACACATATCCAAACCACCAAAAAAATCATCATTCCATACCCAAAATAATCATAACCATGCATAATTAGTTAAATTTACAAAATACGGAACACAAAAAAATACATATATGAAGAAATTAATACATACTCAATCATCAACACATCCAACCACCAAAATATCAAGCTAGTTCCTACTAATTTCAAGAAATTTCGGCAGAGTTTCCTTTAAAAATAGATATCCAAAAAAATATAAACATGTTTACAAAACTACAATCATCCATACATATCCAAACCACCATAAAAACCATCATTCCATACCCAAAATCATCATAACCATGTATAATTAGCTAACTTTACAAAAGACGAAACACAATGAATACATACATGCAGAAAATAGAGAAACAACATGTTGAGTATAAGACCCTTTACTTTATAGCTTACACCATGTATCCTTCAATATATACCTGAAAATATTTGAAATTTAAAAATTATCGAAATATGTGAGTCAAAATTAAACAATTATAAATCTGAAACATAATGAGAACACATATTTGTATGTAGGGGGAATGAGAGAGAGAGCTCTGTGTGTGTGGTAGAATAGATAGAGGGTTTGAAATTTAAATAAACTTGAATGAGAGAGAGAGCAGCTGACGTAAACTTGATGTGACATTTGTCTATTTTCTCTCTCCGCTCTGTTTTATATTATAGATAATATCAGGTCTAATATCAGATCTCAAGCCTACTACTACTCCTGCGATTTATTAAGTTTAGTTACGTATTTATTTAGAGTGAAATTATTTATAGATAATTTAATAGTTTAATCATGTTATGTTTATTTTATATAAAACTATTTAAATTGTTGAATAAAAATTAAGGGAACTGTTAAATCCACAAAAAAAATATTATTTACACAACAAAAGTGTCGCTATAGATTTTATAGCTACAATTTTCACCGTCGATATACATTTACAGCGACACTTTTGTTGTGAAAATAACAAAAAGTGTTGTGGATTTAACAATTCCCAAAATTAATTTCAAGTTATTTTTCTCGAGTCAAATTTTTTAACACAGACAATAACTTAAAATCAAGTAACATAATCGAATTGTATTTTTTTTAACCAAAATAATTCAGACATTCAGTTATTCAGTCACTTTGTAAAATTGGAATAATATTCCAATATTCGAGGACAATAACAATTTGTAAATTTACTTACTCCGTTAACTTGAATAACGATTTATAAAATAATTTTTTTTGTTTAATATTTTCATTTAGTTTCGTTACTTATTGAAATAGTTGGATAGTAAATCAAGTATTTCGGTATTTGGTATTTTTGATATTTTAGTATTTTTGTGATGATTCAAGTTTTTAAAAAATATTAAAATAAGAATTTAAATGTATAAAATTCGTATTATGCGATATGTTATAAGTATTGGATTGCATAAGTAATTATGTGTTGTGCAATGTGATGATTTGTAAAATAATCAATATATTATTATTATTATTATTATATTTATTATATGCAAATAATTTGTTGAAAACAATTTCTAAAAAGGAAAAAAAATGAGCAAATATGTTATTATATATTTGTTTTGGTAAAAAATAAATTGTGGAAAACAATTTATTAAAGGGAAAGAGATTATTAAAGGATACATAATTATTGTATCCATTAATAAGTAAATTAAAATAATTTCTAAAAATTTATTTTATTTTATTAAGATGGATTTATTGTATTAAATATTTTATTATATTATACTGCCTATATGAATATTTGAGTAGTAGTATATATGTATATACGTGATGTGGTGAATATATTAATTTACTACCTGCAGAGTAATTAAAAGTATACAAAATTAATGTACGCATTAAATGAAGTGTAGTAAAATAATTTATGATATTAGATTATTTTAATAGAATAAATGTATAATATTAAATATATTATTTTATTATTTAATATATAACTTCTATTTTTTATGGAAAAGAATATGGAATATAATACATTATAATATTTAATGTATGTAAAATAATATATTATGTGTATTGTGTAATATGTTATATGTAATATGTTATCATAAATGTATTATGTAATATATGGGTTATGTGTATGGATTATACGTTAGGAGTGATAGCAAGGAAAAGAAGCATGAGTTATGGGAGTGATGAGCAAGAATAATAAGGAGCAAGGAAAGACGGTAAGGGTGTTCAATCGATTTTTATCGGACCGGTACCGAACCGAATCGAAATCAAAATCGTCCAAATCTTGATACCGATATCGATACCTATTGGGCCGGTATACCGAACCGGCGGTACCGGTTCGGTACCGGTTTTTATGAAAAATTAATATAATTATTATTTTTATTATTATTTTTATTTTCGTTATTATTTTTATTATTATAATCATTATTTTATTATTATTAATAATAATAATAAAAAATTAAAAAACCGGTATAACCAGTCCGGTTCGATTTTTACCGAACCTTAAAATCACCGAACCGAAACCGGTACCGAAAAATCGGTATATATCGGTTTTTTTGTACCGAACCGGACCGGCTCTTTTTTATACCGAACCGACCGGTTCGAAAAATTGAAAAACTGAAAAAACCGAAAAAAATGAACAGCCCTAAAAGACGGTGTGACGATGTGACAATTTAAAAAAAAAAACTATAAGAATTTAAATAAATAAATTAAAATAATATTTTTATTGTGTGAAATATTGATGTAGATTGCAGATGTGAATATATGTAATTTTGTATGTGTATGATTGCAAAATGACAAATATATTGTTACACATTTTTGTCGCAACTAATTAAATTAGTAAAAATAATTTATTAAAAAGAAAGGAAATAAATAAAGAGTATTAAAATAATTTGCAAAATTAAGTTATTTTAAAAATATTATATTAAATATTTTATTATCTATAAAGTTTCCATTTCTATGAAAATTATGGTGGCTAATAAGGTAATTTATGGGAAATAAAGTATCTTAATATAAATAAATTAATTTATTAAATAAAATATTTTTATTTAATAAATAGTTTCCGTTTTGATGGAAAGGATTTATGAATATTTTATCTGAATTTTTAAAATGCATTATGTATATTTAAATTGCATTATATATAATGTGAATTGTATGAAGGGTATTTAAAAACCTGATAAATTAAAGGAAGCATGTGCTGTGTTTTATGGATGAGTCATTAACTTATGAAGCAGGAGATGTGATAATTAGGTTCAAGGCTAGGAAATATTTAGCTAGGCTATAACCATAATAAGCAAAGCTATCAATATAGACCTATGTTATTTATCAAACCTATATACGCATTGAGCGATGAATGTTTCCTTTATAAATACTAAGCTAAACTCCAGTCATTTCATTTTTTTTCTCTGTTTACTACAAGTCTATATAAACCATAGCCAACAAAGAAATCACATAAGACTAACAAGAAGAAAGGGAAATTGAAGATCATGAATTGAAAAAAAAAACAAAGAAAAACTCAAATCAAAGGTAATTTGTATATGGTGTTTATATTTTTTTTTTGTAATTGGAGTGGCATGTAGAAGAATTAGTGTAATTGATTATATTTTGTTTATATTTGATTAATCCGGACAGAGCAGAGGCTATGAAATCTGGGTGAAGTATGTTCTCAAAGTTTTGAGTTTGAATTCTATAATTGTGTTTATAAATTTTTTTTATTAAAATGTCCAAGTCAAAATACTTTTTAAACTTATTGGGGGAAAGAAAGATTAGTTGATGTGTGTGGTATCTGATCTTGTAATACGGAAAGGAATCATGTTTCTACCTATCTGGTATAAGAAAATAGCAACACATAAATATATTGTTGGATGTTGAATTGAATTCCCAAAACTCTACCGAAGCAAAGCACTGTTTGGGTTCGAATTCGAAAAGGCGCGGTCGCGCTGGTCCCCAGAAAAGGAAAACTTGATTTTTGTGTTTTGAGCATGTGTATTCAAGTCTTATATGCTTTCATATGTGTCTAAAAGGATGACCAATGAATGTTTCCTTTATAAATACTAAGCTAAACTCCAGTCATTTCATTTCTTTCTTTGTTTACTACAAGTCTATATAAACCATAGCCAACAAAGAAATCACATAAGACTAACAAGAAGAAAGGGAAATTGAAGATCATTAATTGAAAAAAAAAACAAAGGAAAACTCAAATCAAAGGTAATTTTTATATGGTGATTATATATATTTTTTTTATAATTGGAGTGGCATGTAGAAGAATTAGTGTAATTGATTATGTCTTGTTTATATTTGATTAATCTGGACAGAGCAGAGGCTATGAAATCTGGGTGAAGTATGTTCTCAAAGTTTTGAGTTTGAATTCTATAATTGTGTTTATAAAATTATTTATTAAAATGTCCAAGTCAAAATAATTTTTAAACTTATTGGGGGAAAGAAAGATTAGTTGATGCGTGTGGTATCTGATCGTGTAATACGGAAATGAATCATGTTTTTACCTATCTGGTATAAGAAAATAGCAACCCATAAATATATTGTTGGACGTTGAATTGAATTCCTAAAACTCTACCGAAGCAGAACACTGTCTGGGTTCGAATTCGAAATGACGCGGTTGCGCTGGTCCCCAGAAAAGGAAAACTTGATTTTTGTGTTCTGAGCATATGTATTCAAATCTTATATGCTTTCATATGTGTCTAAAAGGATGACCAAGATAGATATGCATGACTTGAGATATCTAAGCTTAGTTAAAAAGGATTTAAATGGAAAGCTAAATAATTTTGAAAGTAATAAGAGTCCTAAACCTGATTTCAATTAACACCAATTAAACATGTTATATTTGTGATTGAAATGTTCTGTATGGTGTCTGAGCTAGTGAAACATAAATTATACTAGTTAATCTAAGTTTAAAAATGAAAATCAAGTATTATACTAAATTATTATTAAAGAGAGAAGCTAGCTTGATTAGAATCCTTTAAAGTTCTGGATTCATATAATCATATTGATTGTTGAATAAATTTTGGATAGTAAAGAAATATCAGAGTTGAAGTAATTCAGTCCTAGGCTAAATAGGGAGTAGCGCGGTCGCACCACTCCCATGCCTAATATGCAGTGCGGTCGCGCCACCCTTCAGAACCTCCAAGACATTTTATTTGTTATTTGAGGTTTAATACATACTAGTTTAACTTTTCTAAGCTTCAATATATGTTAAACATGGTATATGGCATGACCATACATAATTTAGTTGAACTAAGAAAAATTAAATATAGAAATTCTAATTGAAAGTAAATTGTATTGAAAACAAAAACAAGATTTTGAAAAATAAAACCAAGAATTATTTATGTAGTATATATGTATTACACATATGAATGAATAAGTATATAGTATGGTTGAATGTGTGCATAAAGTACTTGATTGTAGTATGTTATACGTGAACATAACTAATGTGTACTTGATATATACTTGGAAGATATGAGTTTGTTATACATGACTAATGGATACTATATGTAAATATATATGTGTATGATATTAAAAGTAGAATTAAGCGGTAATCGTATTCAAGTCTTGTCCAAAACTTTTGAAATTCTTGGAATTTCATTACATAACTGCCAATTCCATACACTTATTTTCTGACTAGGTTTAATATTTGACCTTAAATCAATCATTCAAGATTTTAATAAATTGTCTAATTTCTCGGGTTGTCACAGTGGCATTCCTGGTCTGAGATGTGTAGCGCGCGGGCGTGCGGTTTTGAGTTGTAGTCATTGTGTGGCCACGCGACCCTACTTCCTGCCCTGATGAGTTGACTCCCAAACTGCTTATCCGTGAGATTTCACATGAAGATACCTACATCACACCATGTACCCATATCAATGTGTGATCTCTGGAATAAGCATGAATGAACCAGTAGAATCTTTACAATACTAAAACACTGTCCAATGCAGACTCTATTACACACTCACTTATGCTCAACATAGCCACCTATTAAGAATGAAATAAAGATGAACTAGCTAAATACCCTACTAAATAAATAAAAAAGAAAATAGCGATAGAGATAATGGGTTGCCTCCCATCAAGCGCTAAGTTATAGTCAATTAGCTTGACTGTCTCTGAGACAAACGAATATTCCCCAACAAAAATGAGTATTTTATAACCACTTGTGTATTTTGAAAATTTTATATATATCACTCTTAACTTTAACTTTTTATCAATTTAATCATTTACTAAATAGGAAAATTGAATACTTTTATTTCATAAAATTCGGGGTCTTACACTACGGGCCAAAGATATTCATTAACGGTTCATCTTTGCACTACATGCCAAAGATATTCAGCAACAGGTCATCTTTTACACTACGGACCAAAGATATTCAACAACAGGTCATCTTTGCACTACGGGCCAAAGATATTCATCAACAATTCATCTTTGCACTACAGGCCAAAGATATTCAACAACATGTCATCTTTGCACTACGGGCCAAAGATATTAATATCTCAAAGAAACAAAATTCAATCATTAATATTACCATTTATCAACATTTTTCAATCATTAAAACCGTATTTAAAAGAATTAAATACCACAAAATTCCGTAATCATTAATATTCATTTAATATAAAATATTAATGAAAATCATAACATAATATTATAATATAATTATAATATATCAAAGTATTTTTAATACTTTAAAATCATAATTATATGATTTTCCAACACGTTAATCCATTATCCGATAATTGCTATTAATATTAAAATATTAATATTTTCATGCCAAAATATCAAAAGTTATATTTTATAACTTAAAATATTTTTATATCACTTAAATCATTTTTATATAATTTATAAAGCATTAATTCCATTTTTTCTTAATTTATTTAATATATCTATTAAATAAACTAATTATCATTAATATTGATTAATTAATGAATTTCATCCCAAAATATTAAAAGTCATCAAAAATAACTTAAAATATTTTCTTATACCATAATATTATTTTTCATGATTTTTCATGAATTAAAATCATTTTTAAATCATTTATTTAATATTATACTTAAATAAATAAATACCATTTATATTCCAACGGGTGCTGGTGCTGACGTCTTTCCATCATTGTTGAATATCCTCTTCTTGAAATGTCCATTCTTATTGTTTTGGCCATGATTACCACCGAAGTGGTTACCATTTCTGGCATGTTGATTCTCTCCACGCTTATTGTCACCACTTTGATGACTGTTATCACTGGTATTATCATTTTGCCGGCTGCTCTCTTTTGGTTGGGTTGACTCATTATCGCGCTCCAATAACTGAGCCCTATTAACAACATCTGAATACAAACACAGTTTATGACGAATCTCGGGTTTCAAACCTCTTAGAAATATTCGCTTCATTCTCTCCTCATTATGAACCAAATGGGATGCAAACCGGGACAACTCGGCAAACTTGGCTTCGTACTGCAACACGGTCATGTTGTTTTGCTTCAGCTTAATGAACTCTATCTCTTTCATGTGACGAATACTTTCGGCAAAGTACTTATCGTTGAAAAATTCTTGGAACCTTTCCCAAGTCATCTTCAGTGCGGCAGGTTGAGTACGTTTTACAGATTCCCACCAGTAATATGCCTCTACACGCAACATGAAGATGGCAAAATGAACTTTTTTCTCCTCGGATCTTCCCAAGACATCAAATATCTTGCAGATCTGCTTTATCCACGTCTTCGCCTTAAGTGGTTTTGGCTCTCCAAAAAACTTCGGTGGTCCCAGTTCCTTGAATTGCTTAGCGATGACCGTCTGAGAGTTGCCAGTGTTTCCACTTGCATTTTGGACAGGAGTTGTTCTTGCCTGATGTTGCATGAATTGCATAAAAACGATACTAGCCAAACAACTAGGTATAAAAAGGGTCAAACTGAGAAGATCAAAGAATATGTAGCACCTAAAGTCCGACAAATTTGAGTTTTTATAAATAACGGCGTAATCGTTACCGTTAACACTATTAGAATACCCGGTGGTTAAAATACAGTAATACGCGTGGTTGCACAGTATTTTTAAATTATTGATTTTTATGTATGAAGGTACTACTTAATAATTGTTACAGTAATTACTATTCAATATTTTATTTTATTGGTTCAATAATTGCTGCGTTGATATTTTATATTATTGTTGTTTCAATAATTGTCATTACACAGTATTTCTCGTTATCAGATCAATAATTCATAATATTTGAATAATATTATTAGATAGCATTATTGGCAATGTCTAGAAAGTTCTGTCAATGAGAGGTTTGGTCACCTAATTGCGCGCCAGTAAGAAAAAATCCTTATTGGAAAGCCCACTCTTTCTTGGGAACGGCCTGATTATTATTATTATGATTCTGTAATATTATTTATGAGTAATTAATTATTGATATATATGATAAGGAAATGTTTATTTTATGTGGATATAAATGATGGTTTTATTTATTTTATGTGGTTATAAATGAAAGAATTAATATTGAGGTGTTTTATCTGTATTTTATCAGAATGGAGGTATTAAAAATCGTCCGTATGTGGATTTCGAGCATTTTTATTTGGAATTGGGAAAAAATCAAAGCTACAAAGTTGTAGAGAATTTAATTTTCTATGAAATGGACATAAAATTTGTATTTTTATGATAAAAGGGCTATTTATTATGAATTGTTGAAGTTTTTAATTATTGTTTAAATAATAAAATATTTTGAAAATTTCTAGAAGTGGTGGGCCCCACTTTTGTTGGTGAGAAATGTGCTGAAATTGTATTTCAAAAGTGGTGGATGGGAATAGTAGCAGGTAAAGCTATCAGGTAACAGGTCAAGTCTGCTTCGACGTTCTAACATTTTCCTATAAATAGGGTGCTTAGTAAGAATTGAAAATCACACCAGAAACATAAGTTTTCTCTCCCTATATTATCGAGCATATTTTGTGAGTATTTTGATACTTTGAGAGTTGTTAATCAGTGCAAGTTTCCTTTAGCGTCATATCCGATATTCCCGTCAGAAGTACTGCTATTTTGAGGTAAGGGATTGTAATAGATTTTAAGAGATTGTAAGGGATGTTATTTTCTTCAATATCATTATGCCAAATTATTGATATGAGTTTTATTGTGGAATTTCTACCTTTTTCATGTCGGGGTTACTATTCACGTATACGACACTATATTCATGTTTATGTCACTATTTACGTATATGATATTATTTACGTATACGGTACTATGTACGAATACAGATTACTATTCACGAGTTACTATTCACGGGTACTATTCACGACAAAATTGATTTCTTTTTCTGACCAAATTATCGTTGATTTATGAATCTTACTCTTGAAATTAAATGCAGTTGTTGATCATATTTTTTTTATTATCATATATAACATTTTTATAACCCTAATGATGATATTTCTTTTTGACTTGAGTGTAAAGACGGGTAGATTATTGGTATGATCGTGACTATTGAATTATTGACTGGTATGATCATGACCATTGAATTTATAATTGAATATCTTTAGCTTAAGTGCAAAGGTAAATTGATCAATATGGTTATAATTATTGTTTATATAAATTCTGAAATGATTAAATATTTCTTTGAGATATTAATATCTTTGGCCCGTAGTGCAAAGATGACATGTTGTTGAATATCTTTGGCCTGTAGTGCAAAGATGAATTGTTGATGAATATCTTTGGCCCGTAGTGCAAAGATGACCTGTTGTTGAATATCTTTGGTCCGTAGTGTAAAAGATGACCTGCTGCTGAATATCTTTGGCATGTAGTGCAAAGATGAACCGTTAATGAATATCTTTGGCCCGTAGTGTAAGACCCCGAATTTTATGAAATAAAAGTATTCAATTTTCCTATTTAGTAAATGATTAAATTGATAAAAAGTTAAAGTTAAGAGTGATATATATAAAATTTTCAAAATACACAAGTGGTTATAAAATACTCATTTTTGTTGGGGAATATTCGTTTGTCAGATAAAAAAAACGACAAATTTGAGTTTTTATAAATAACGGCGTAATCGTTACCGTTAACACTATTAGAATACCCGGTGGTTAAAATACTGTAATACGCGTGGTTGCACAGTAGCACACGGTATTGCACAGTATTTTTAAATTATTGATTTTTATGTATGAAGGTACTACTTAATAATTGTTACAATAATTACTATTCAATATTTTATTTTATTGGTTCAATAATTGTTGCGTTGATATTTTATATTATTGTTGTTTTAATAATTGTCATTACACAGTATTTCCCGTTATCAGATCAATAATTCATATTATTTGAATAATATTATTAGATAGCATTATTGGCAATGTCTAGAAAGTTCTGCCAAGGAGAGGTTTGGTCACCTAATTGCTACCAGTAAGGAGAAATCCTTATCAAAAAGCCCCCTTTTTCCTGGGAACGGCTTGGTTGTCATAATTGTGATTCTGTAATATTATTTGTGAATAATTAATTATTGATAAGGAAATATTTATTTTTATATGGATATAAATGAAGGAATTAATGCTGAGATATTTTATTAGTATTTTGTCGAAATGAAGAATGAAATTTGGAAATTTTTAGAAAAATAGTTTATTACTTGATTTTGTAAAATCTATAACTCTTTGTGTATAACGAGTTAGGAGATAAGCCATATATCAAAAGAAATCATGTTATAATTGTGGAAGAGAAGGCCACCTAGCCCGATTTTGTCATTCACCGAAGATAAGTTCAGCTAGAATGGAGGCACCAAAAGACGTCCCAGAAAAGTCAAAGCCAGTAGTGCAAGGAAGAGCATTTGTCGTGACCTCCCAGAAAGCAAGGAACCCGAACGAGGTCATCACGGGTAAGCTTATCATAAACTCTAGCGAAGTTTATACCTTATTTGATACCGGTTCTACCCATTCCTTTATTTCTCCTACTTGCGCTTAACGTTTAAATTTGACTCCGGAGAAATTGGACTTTGACTTATCTGTTGAAACTTTGTTGGGAGAAACCTTCATTACATCCACTGTTTATAAGTCTTGTTTGGTTCAAATTGGTACCCTCACATTACCTGTCGATCTTATTTCATTGAAAATACTTGTATTTAACGTAATTTTAGGGATTGATTGGTTAACTACTCATCATGCAAAAATTAATTATTTTCGTAAGGTTGTTAGCTTTCATATTCCTAATCAACATATTATGCGAATTCAAGCAACCAAACCATTAAAATCAATCACTGCCATCTCAACCAATAAAGCTATTCGTTTATTGAAAATAGATGTCAAGCTTTCTTAGCTCATGTCACGGATCTAAACAAAAATACGTCAGTTTTGAATGATATTTCTATTGTTAATGAATTTCCTGACGTATTCCCTGAAGAACTTCCTGGCCTACCCCTAGAACGTGAAATTGAATTTTGTATCAACCTTGAACCCGGTACAAAACCCATTTCCAAAGCCCCATATCGAATGGCTCCTATTGAACTTCAGGAGTTAAAGACCCAACTGCAGGAATTGTTAGACATTGGCTTTATTCGTCCTAGTACTTGTCCTTGGGGTGCTCCTGTTCTATTCATGAAGAAGAAAGATGGGAGTATGCGACTTTGTATTGATTATCCGGAGTTGAATCATGTCACTATCAAAAATAGGTACCCATTGCCATGTATTGATAACTTGTTTGACCAGTTGCAAGGCGCAAAATTCTTTTCAAAAATTGATCTTCATTCTGGATATCACCAATTGAAGATTAGAACCGATAACATTCCAAAGACGGCTTTCAGAACTCGGTACGTGCATTATGAATTCCTAGTCATGTCTTTTGGATTGACTAATGCTCCTGTTGCCTTCATGGATATGATGAACCGAGTATTCAAGGAATATTTAGATCACTTTGTGGTCGTCTTTATTGATGGCATCCTTATTTATTCCAAAAGCTGTGAAGATCATGAGCAACACTTGAGGCTGATGCTTCAAAAGCTTCGTGAATATAAGCTTTATGCCAAGTTGAAGAAATGCGAGTTCTGGCTTGAGGAAGTAGCATTCCTTGGGCACGTGGTATTAAGTCATGGAATATCTGTTGACCCAACAAAGATTGAAGCTATTCAAAGCTGGGAGCAACCTAAATCAGTGACTGAAGTACGTAGCTTTCTCGGGTTAGCTGGCTATTATCGGAGATTCGTAGAAGGGTTATCTCGAATCACTACTCCCTTAACTCAGCTGACTCGGAAAGATACAAAATTCAGTTGGAGTCAGGAATATGAGAAGAGTTTTCAAGAACTCAAGAGAAGACTCATTTCAGCACCTGTTCTTACAATACCATCTGGCTCGGAGGAATTTGTCATCTACAGTGATGCTTCAGGCAAAGGGTTAGGATGTGTTCTCATGCAACATGGGAAAGTCATAGCCTATGCCTCTCGATAACTCAAAGAATATGAGAGGAATTATCCTACTCATTATCTAGAGTTGGCAGCTGTTGTATTCGCACTTAAAATTTGGAGGCATTACTTGTATGGGGAGAAAGAGGAGATCTTTACGGATCATAAAAGCCTCAAATATTTCTTCACTCAAAAGGAACTAAACCTGCGACAGCGACATTGGCTTGAACTATTGAAAGATTATGATCATACCATCCAATACCATCCTGGAAAAGCGAACGTGGTAGCTGACGCATTGAATAGAAGATCATATGCGGGTACGAGTGCGATATTAGCAACGCAAAGGCCCATTTTGTATGACTTGCAAAGGATGTAGATAGAGATAAAGACTCCATGGACCCAAGTGATGATGGCGAATATACGAATGGAACCGACTTTAATCGATAAAATTAAAGCTGCTCAAGCTACAGACCTGGAGCTGATGCATATGAGGAAGAAAGTACAAGAAGGTGCTATGCTGGAAGCAAGAATCGATGAAGAAGGAATACTTCGAGTCAACTCCAGACTTTGTGTTCCTAACGACCCTGAGTTAAAGTATAAAATCATGATGGAGGCGAACAACACACCATTTGCAATCCATCCTGGGAGTACTAAAATGAATCATGATCTTCGACATACATTTTGGTGGGGCAATATTAAGAGAGAGATATCGCTGTTTATCTCAAGGTGTTTAACATGTCAATAAGTCAAGGCAGAGCATCAGGTACCAAAAGGTCCATTGCAACCACTTAAAATTTTAGAATAGAAGTGGGAGCACATTACCATGGATTTCGTTACTGGTTTTCCCAAGGTTTCTCAGGTATAGATGCAATTTGGGTCATTGTTGATAGATTGACCAAGTCTGCTCATTTCTTACCTATACGAGAAATTTATACACTTGAACGTCTTGCTCGTATGTACATAAACGAGGTTGTAAGATTGCATGGTATTCCAGTATTCATAGTTTCTAATCGAGACCCAAGATTCACTTCACAATTTTGGGTTAGTTTGCAAAAAGCTATGGGCACAGATTTACGATTTAGTTCGGCATATCATCCTCAAATGGACGGACAATCAGAGATGACTATTAAAACTCTTGAAGATTTATTAAGACTCTGTGTCCTTGACTTCAAGGGAAGTTGGGACAAGTTCTTACCATTGGTGGAGTTTTCCTACAACAACAGTTATCAAGCAAGCATTGGCATGGCTCCATTCGAAGCGTTGTATGGGAGAAAGTGTCGTTCTACTGTATGCTGGAATGAGGTGGGTGAAACAACGTTGTTGGGACCGGAGTTGGTACGTATGACTACGGAAAAGATACAAATGATCCGATAACGTATAAAAACCTCATAAGACCGACAAAAGAGTTATGCTGATCTTCATCGAAAGGACGTGGAATTCGATATTGGAGATCATGTGTTGTTACGTGTTGCTCCATGGAAAGGAGTTACGAGATTTGAAAAGAGAGGAAAACTTAATCCTCGATTCATTGGCCCATTTTTAATCCTCGATCGAGTAGGGACTGTAGCCTATAAAATTGCTTTACCGCCAAGTATGTCTCGTGTTCATAACGTTTTTTCAAATATTCATGTTACGTAAATATGTGAAAGACCCGAACCACATTATTGAGTTAAAACCGGACAAAATAGCGGAAGATTTAACGTATGAAGAGGTTCCTGTTCAAATCTTGGATAAGAAGGAACATATTCTACGTTCCAAGGTTATACCTCAAGTCAAAGTTTTATGGAGGAATCACGATGTTGAGGAAATGACGTGGAAGTTAGAATCTGAAATGAAATCAAGGTATCCTTACCTCTTCGACATACCAGGTACGTACCCTAATTTCGAGGGCGAAATTTCATAAGAAGGGGAGATTGTAAGACCCCAACTTTTATGAATAAAAATAAATTTTCTATAATTATCATTTTTGAATATTATAGAATAAATTTGATATAATGTTATAGTTGTGGGTAATATTTATAAATTTTGTAAAGTATGCAAGTTCTTTATAATATTCGATTGGTCGAAGAATATTCCTACGACGGCATAATCATTGGTGGACCCCACAACAGAATTATTGTCGGATTGAGAAAATGACAAAAATATTTTTTATAAAAATAATGGCAGAAGTTTTACCGTTAAATGTTGAAACACCCGTTGTTAAAAGTACAGGAATACGCGTGGTTGCATAGTAGCACACGGCATTGATTATTGATGCTTACGTGTGAAGTCATTTAGTTTTTTTTAATTATTGTCGATATGTTATATATTATTAAATCAATAATTGAGATGATAGAGTTATTAATATTATTATTTGCATTATTAACGATGTCTAGAAGTTCTGCCAAGGAGAGGTTTGGTCACCTAATTGCGCGTCAATAGGGAGAAATCCTTATTGGAAAGCCCCCTCTTTCCTGGGAATGACCTGGTCGATTAATAGTGTGAATAATAATAATGATGATGAAGCTTTGTTTTATTAGTATTATTAATGTAATAAAACAGAAAAGCTTTTTATATAAAACAGGATACTTTTATAAAGTTATTCGTTTTATTAGGTAAATAGTAAAATCTTTTTATATAAAACAGAATACTTTTATAAAGTTATTCGTTTTATTAGACAATAATTAGAATATATTATATTTTATTATGCATAGTGTTTGCATAGTACCTGCATAGTGTTTGTATAGTAAAATCTTTTTAAAAGTTATTCATTTTATTAGATTATAAATAGAATATATTATATTTTATTATAAACCAATTTGGACCGTCCGTTTAAAGTAAATCAATCTAGACTGTTCATAGATTTGTTACTATTTAGTCCATTCTTCTATAAATAGAAGCTCATTCCTTTATTATTTCTTACGAATTCACTGAAACTCTAGAGAGAGAAACTGTAGAAAGAATTATTCTTCTATCTTGAGCGTATTTCTTTAGCGCTTAAGAAAGATTTGAGCGTAATGCAAGTTTCTTCAAGTATATCCCCGCCCTACCGTCGAAGTACTCTTCTTTATAAAGTAAGGGGTATTATGTTTTTTCATATTCATGAAGAGAACTTCTGTTATTCCAGTCTTTATTATTCTGTTGGAATAACCTGTATACGCGGTCTACCCTATACTTGGTGATTTCTATTGTTATTCCATCTTTATTATTTTGTTGAAATATCCTGTCTGTGCGTTTTACGCCGGACCTGGTTCCGTTATTTATTATTCTGTAGGAATAACCTGTCTATGCGAAGTACCGCATGCATTGTGATTTCTATTGTTATTCCATTCTTTATTACTCTGTTGGAATATCCAGTCGGTGCGTGTTACGCCTGACCTGGTTCTGTTATTTATTATTCTATTGGAATAACCTGTCTATGCGAAGTACCGTATGCATGGTGATTTCTTTTGATTCCATTCTTTATTATACTCAGTTGGTTAAAGTTTTGACTTCTATACTCCATGAAATTAGTGGAATATCCTTGATATTTGCGCTTCATCCAGTATCTTTTCGTGGAAATATTCTTCTGAGCATTCTTGAATTTTACTCTACAGAGAAGTATCATGTTGACAATTTGGACGTTATTAGTTCCTGAATAAATTAATTCTTGAACTTGTTTTATTGAATTCTTATAATTTTTATCATCCTCATATTTATATTTTGTTGAAAGTCATATGTGGCCTGTAGTGCATAGATGGACTTGGTATGATTATGACCAGGAATTATTCGGTGTAATCATGACCGTAATGATACAAATGATGTGGTAAAAGTCCTCATTGGCCCGTAGTGCATTGATGGAAAGTTGTTGGCATGATCATGACCATTGATGAATACACAAATATCCTTGGCCCGTAGTGCATAGATAAATTGTGGTTGTGATACTAATGAATATCCTTGGCCGTAGTGCATGGATGATGTGGATTATTTATTAAGCCAGCGTTAAAAGTGATGAAAAACCTTTCAAATAATAAAAGATAGTAGATTTTATTCTCTACTTGACTCTTTTAATGGATTGCATGTTCCACTACAGTTAAACTTGATGTCTATTATATTTTTTCAGTTTAACACTGTTGAAGACTAATGATAATTTATTCTGCATTATCTTAGTCATAATATTTCTTACTGGGCTAGTTGAGCTCACCTTTTCTTTCACTATTCTCTTCAGGAAATGAGAACGTAGCCGGGACTAGTCGGGGAACGGAGTGACGGTCCAGATGATAGTATTAGTAGTCCTTACTATTCTGTTAAATAGTGTGACAATAAATATAATGAGGACTTATTCTGAGAGTGGATATTGTCTATAAGATAATATTTGTATTAAAACTCACAGCTTTCTTGTTGTATATTAAAGATTGTATTTTTATTCTGTATCATGTATTTGACGACTCAGAATAGGTGATGTATACCTATTTTGGGGGCGTCACAATACCGTTTGAGTTGTTTTTTTCATGCCTCAATTAAGTCCTGAAAAATAAATTAACAATATAAATATTATATTTCGTATATATATATATATAATTATGTAAAATAATATAATTATGCATACTAAAAATACTAGTAAATAATCAATTTTTTAGTCAAATATTACTCTAAACTCCCAGGATCCTTTATTGTTTATTGAGGAATAGTCATGGAAAAATCTATTTTTAAATGTGTATATGAAATCCACATTAATAAAATTTTAAAATTTGGACCAAGGGAGTATTCTTATTTTTATTTTTATTTTTAAATCTATATATCAATCCTTTTAAATTAGCTTTAATGCTTGATTAACTACAAAAACAAAAATATGTTTAGCGCCTAGTTAGATTCCTAGTCTTGCGGTCGTTTACATAGGAGCGACAACGGTTGTTGTGGTGATAACGATTTACAAACATAGCTGAAAGTGCGTTTACAGCTGAAGATACGTTTGAAAAGTTATCATTTTGTTCGTTTACCAATACCTTATATAGTTGAAAGTGTAATTCTTGTTCGATTAAAATTGCAGCGTTTGCCATTGAAATAGTACAGAATGATTAAAAAGATGATGTATACTTATGAACTATTAATATATGAGTGTTGGGTCATGATATTTCACATATTGGGCCGAACGGATTGGGCCTATTCATTTGATTAAATCTATTGGGTCATCTCTATTGGGCTTGGCCAATTGGGCCGAGTCAGTAGATCCTCCTGATCAGATCTTGAAAGACTTGGGCTGAATTGAGTTGGCTGACCCATTAGATATTTTAATATCTCCATCTTTGACTTGCAATGATGAAAAAGGATAGCTGTTGACCGAAATTCTGCAGAGCATTAATGTGGATGGGATTATAGTCGATCGGCGGTAGAAATAGTGCAAAAAAAGATGACAACCTGCATGCAGTCGGTTGAAATCACCTGCAGTGGGAAATTGTGCCGGACGGTAGTGGGTGGCATGGTAAACCGGGCCTGAGAGTATATGTTAGCAAGGAAACCTTCTAAGAAAAGGTAACTGATAATTTTATCTCTCTCAATACACTAGATATTTTATCCTCCATTATTAACCTTGTGATCGCCTGTACTGACTCTCACGCCTGAGCTATCCCCCGACGGTCGAAGCCGTCAAACTTTTGGTGTTGATCGTGTTTATTGTGCAGGATCAGGACGTCTTACGTGATTGGGACGTGACAGAAGATCTTGGCGTTAACAATAAGTATACTATATTTTTCTAAATTTTACACATTTTCCAAATTAAATACTTCTTCCATTCTAAATATAAGATTAAAATGTTAAAATATTGAATATACAAAATCAAGGAGCATACCTCCACAAAGCTACTAACAAAAGATTATAACTGTCATACTCTAAGGTGAAGAAATTGTCAACCAAAGTTTTTAACAGAGTATACTTTATATTTAACTAATCATGACGAGCATCCTTCCACTGCTCACCTTACTCCTTAGAGTATAAAGTATACTCTGTTAAAAAATTTAGACTGAGCAGTGGAAGAATGCTCGTCATGAGTTTTTTTATTGTGCTCAGTCTAAATTTTTACTCCATCCGTCCTTTAATATAAGTCGTTTTAAAAAATATTTGTGTCTTTTAATATTTGACGTTTAAAAATTTTAAATAAGTATTAATTTCTTAGTTTTTAATATTACGGTAATATTAAAAACTAAGCAATTAATACTTATTTAAAATTTTTAAATAAGTATTAATATTATTACCCCAAATATTAATACTTATTTGGGGTATTAATATTATTACCCCAAAACTAAGCAATTAATACTTATTTGGGGTAATATTATTACCCTAAATATTAAATATAAGTTTGATTCTTTTATTATTTTATGTTCAATAAATAACCTTCTCTTTTGTCAAAGATAATATAAATAATTAATATTATATCAAATGTTATACAATTATTTTTTTAATATTTATATGCAACTCTAAAACTATTTATATCAAGACAACAAGAGTATATGTGACGCCCCCAAAATAGGTATACAACACCTATTCTGAGTCGCCAAATACATGGTACAGAAAGTAAACTACAAATTCAATAATACAATTGTCGTGCAAAATAAGACAACACATACTGTGAATTTAAATATAAATATTGTCTTCTAGACAATATTCACACTCAAATAAGTCCACATTATAATTATTCATACACTATTTTACAGAAATAGTGAGGACTGCTAAAACATCTTTCTAAAACCATTACTCCATATCCTGACTAGAATAAAAAGGAAAAGGGTGAGCTCAACTAGCCCAGTAAAGAATATTATGACTAAGATAATATACAACAAATTATCATTAGTCCTCAACAGGAAAAAAATATGATAAAATACAATAGACAACAAGTTTTAGATCAACAACTGCAGCGAAAACAATAATTCATTAGAAGAGTTAAGTAGAGAATCAAATCTACTATCATCTATGAATTTAAAAGTCCATCATTAATATTTTATCCCTGTAACATCAATCAATATACATCTTGCATCAAATATTTATCTTTACACTACGGGCCAAAGATATTCATTTGTATCACCAGTTGGTCATGTTTATCTCAACACCTGTTCATCTTTGCACTACGGGCCAAAGATATTCATCAGGTAATCATACATCTTTGCACTACAGGTCAAAGATATTCATCAAGTATCACCATTATGGACTGGGGATGGTGAAAAACATTCTAGAGAACGAATCTAGTGAGACAGAAGGACAAATATTAGGGTTTCGTATTTTGGGTTATCCAAATTTAATAATACTCCATAATAACCAAGTGTGAAGTAGAATAAATATCAAAACATGAATACAATCAAAGATAGTAATCATAAAAGACATCTAGGACTAAAAAGAGAAAATACTATTTTTTGGTGAATATCTCAGCATAATGATATTGAAGAAAAAAATATCATTTAAGAAAAAAATAATATCCCTTACCTCAAAGAATTAGTACTTCAGAATGAAATGTCGGATATGATGTTGAATGAAACTTGTACTGAATAGAAACTCTCAAAGTATCTAAATACTCACAAAATACGCTCGATAATATAGAGAGAGAAAGAGAGAAAACTTATGTTTCTGGTGTGATTTTCAATTCTAACTTAGTCCTCTATTTATAGGAAAATATTAGCACGCCGAATCTCACTCTACCTGATGGCTTTACCTGCTGCTATTGCCACCCACCATATTTGAAATAAAATTCAGCACATTTGTTCACCAACCATAAGTGGGGCCCACTCAATTCTATAATTTTCCACCAAAATCAATTATAACCCTAATTTTCGAATCAGTCACCTCTTAAAATTCATAACAAATCATACGTTCAATTTTAACGGTTCAAAATTTATGGACATATATTCAACTTATATATGTATAACATATCCAAAAATCACAACGATCCAACGGTCGGATTAAAAATTATAACTCACATAATATATCGTAAAAATACTGATTTGATTTTTAATACATCCATTCCGACAAAAATACTAATAAAACATCTCAACATTAAATCTTTCAATTATAACCACATAAAATAAATATATTCATCAATTATAAAATAAATATTTCCTTATCATATAAATTAATAATTGATTATTCACAAATAATATTACAGAATAACAATTATGACAACCAGATCGTTCCCAGGAAAGAGGGGGCTTTCCAATAAGGATTTCTCCTTACTGGCGCGCAATTAGGTGACCAAACCTCTCCTTAAACAGAACTTTCTAGACATTGCCAATAATGTTATCTAATAATATTATTCAAATAATATGAATTATTGATCTGATAATAGAAAATACTGTGCAGTGACAATTATTGAAACAACAATAATATAAAATATCAACGCAGCAATTCTTGAATCAATAAAATAAAATATTGAAAAGTAATTACTGTAACAATTATTGAGTAGTGCCTTCTTACGTACGAATCAATAATTCAACCATACTGTGCAATACTGTGTGCTACTGTTCAACCACGCGTATTACTGTATTTTAACCACCGGGTATTCCAACAGTGCTAACGGTAACAACTACGCCGTTATTTATAAAAACTCAAACTTATCGTTTTCTTCATCTGACAGTTATTCTGTTATGAGGCCCACGAATGGCTGCGCCGTCGTACGAATATTCTCCGACAACAAGAATATTCCACGACCAAACGAATATTCCCTGATAAAAATGAATATTTTATAACTATTTATTAATTTTATAAAAATTGCACATTTCACTCATAACCAAAATATTATATCAATTTAACACTTTATTATTTTAAAATAATAATTAGAAAAAATTTTTATTTTATTTATAAAAAACTGGGGTGTTACAGTATATTTATAATAGCCAAATAAAGTTTTATAATTCTAGAAGACATGCAATCCATCCGAGTGGGTGATTAGACTATTACAACTATAATTATGGAGAATTTTCTTATATTACCACGTGGAAGCCACGTGTGCATAATGGGTAGATTATAATATTATACTATTAAGATTTCAAGTCTTACGTGTAATCCTGTCCCACAATTATGACACATGTCACGTCGTAGAAACGTTGGAGTTGGAATATCTTTTTGGATATTCCTTTTTTTTTTTGTGAATAAATTCTACGCATAAATAAATACAATAAAAAATATACACTTGTTCAAAACATTTCGTTTTCATGTGTATATCATCATATTCATGCATATTGACTAAACATTGGAATATTGAATAATAATATATGACATAAAAAACATTCGGATATTGAATAACAATATATGATATAAAAGCTTAATGCGATGGAATAGCATCTTTCGATTAATAAGGTCTATTTGTCAGTGGGATCGAATTTAAAATAAATAATTTTATATAAAAAAATAAAAAAATATAAAAAAATAAATTATAAAACTAAATAATGTCTAAATATTATTTATAGTAATATTTTTTAAAATTTCATTACTTAAAATTGTTGCATGATAGTCTCATTTTTATTTATCACGAAAATCCACAAATAATTATAAAAAAACCGCAAGTAATTACAAAAAATTTCAAAATAATTGCTAAATTTATGAAATTATAAATAAATAAAATACAACATATCGATTTTTTTAAAGTCGAACTAGTGAAAAAAATTAGGTCAAGTCGTTAGACGAGAAACGGAGAGACAAAATATTGTAGTGACCAAGGTATTATAGGATATGAACTTTGAAAAATTTAATACTACCTCCAATATAGAATTAGATATATACTCTGATTTTTTAAAGTCAATTCACGAAATTCTAAAATTCAAATTGAATTGATATAAATTCGTTCAAGTTTGGAAAACAACAAAGATAATAATTAATAGTATTTTATTGTAAGACCCCAGTTTTTTATAAATAAAATTGAATTTTTCTCTAATTATTACTTTGAAATAATAAGGTCTTAAATTGATATAATATTTTGGTTATGGGTGAAATGTGCAATTTTTATAAAATAAGCAAGTGGTTATAAAATATTTATTTTTATCGGAGAATATTCATTTGGTCGTGGAATATTCTTGTTATGAGACCCTAGATTTTATGAATAAATATTTAATTTTCTCAAAATATTTTTAATATTATGGTGTGAATTTGATATAATATTATAGTTGGGGGTAATATTTATAAATTTTGCAAAGTATGCAAGTTGTTATATTATATTAGATTGGTCAGTGAATATTCTTTGTGTCGGAAAATATTCGTACGACAGCACAATCATTGGTGGACCCCACAACGGAATTATTATCGGATTGAGAAAACGACAAAAATATTTTTATAAAAATAACGGCGGAAGTTTTACCATTAATACTGTTGAAATACTCGGTAGTAAAAGTACAGTAATACGCGTGGTTGCATAGTAGCACACAGTATTGATTATTGATGCTTACGTGAGAAGTCATTCAATTTTGTTCAATTATTGCTATAGTAATTGTTGCATAATATCTCACGTTATTTGATTCAATTATTTTCGATATTTTATATATTGTTAAAATCAATAATTGAGACGACAAAGTTATTAATATTATTATTTGCAATATTAACGATGTCTAGAAGTTCTATCAAGGAGAGGTTTGGTCACCTAATTGCGTACCAATAGGGAGAAATCCTTATTGGAAAGCCCCCTCTTTCCTGGGAACGACCTGGTCGATTAATATTGTGAATCGTAATAAAGATGATGAATGTTGTTAAAATTATTAAGGTAATTTTTATGAAGTTTGCTTATTTTATGAATTCCTATTTACCTATTTTTCAAAATAATCAGTAGAAAATTATTTAAAGGTGGGGCCCACATGTGGGAGCCACATGTGAGTCCCATATGTGTTGAAAAATGAATTTTGAAAATGGGAATGGGAGAGAGATACGTATTGGGGAGGGGTTATGTATATTAGGTTGTGTGTGGGTGTATATATATCTATCTAATAAAATACAAATAATTTTAAATTTTCCGCTCACTCAATAAATTATCTGGGCCGTCCAAAGTTTGAGATAAATCCCACCGTCCATACATCTATCTAATAAAATACATCTATCTATCTAATCATCTATCTAATAAAATACAAATGATTTTGAATTTCCCGCTCACTCAATAAATCATCTGGGCCGTCCAAAGTTTGAGATAAATTACACCGTCCATACATCTATCTAATAAAATACATCTATCTATCTAATCAATCTAATAATGATTTTGAATTTCCCGCTCACTTAATAAATCATCTGGGCCGTTCTAAGTTTGAGATAAATCTCACTGCCCATACAGTGCCGGAGGCACGAGACCCAGCTAGTAATATAATATATATTGTTAGTGGGTTTTGGTGGAGAATGGTATTGTTAGTGGGTTTTGGTGGGGAATGGTATTGTTAAGTGGTATGTGGTGTGTGTTGTGTTTGTAGGGAACATGTGTTGTATATTATATATATATATATATATATATATATATATATATATATATATATATATATATATATATATATATATACTGCGTTGAAAAAAAGTTTCAGAAGAATTGAATTATTGAGTACTATGATTGTCATTATTATTATATATATTATATTTTATTTAAAAAATTTTACTTTAAATATGGACCGTCAGATTAAAGTAAATCAATCTAGACCGTTCATGAGTTAGTTACTATGCATTCCATTTTCCTATAAATAGAAGCTCATTCCTTCATTATTTCTTACGAATTCACTGAAACTCCAGAGAGAGAAAATTATAGAGAAATTATAGAAAAGTATTCTGCTACTTCCCTACTCTTATATTCAGTTTTTTTTACGGTAAGGGGTGTTATTCTTTCTTATTCATGAAGAGAACTGTTGTTATTCCATTTCTTATTATTCTGTTGGAATAACCTGTATACGCGGGATACCCTATACTTATTGACATTCTTCTATTATTTTATCTTTATTATTCTGTTGGAATATCCTGTCTGTGTGTTTTACACCGGACCTGGTTTCATTATTTATTATTCCGTCTTTATTATTCTGTTGGAATATGCTGTCTGTGTGTTTTACACCAGACCTGGTTCCATTATTTATTATTCCGTCTTTATTATCCTGTCGAAATATCCTGTCTGTGTATTTTACACCGGACCCGGTTCCATTATTTATTATTTCGCACTTATTATTCTGTTGGAACATCCTGTCGGTGTGAATTTCACCTGACCTGGTTCCGTTATTATTATTCTGTTGGAATAATCTGTCTATGCAAAGTACCGCATGCATGGTGATTTCTTTTGTTATTACATTCGTTATTATACTCAGTTGGTTAAAATTTTGACTTCTATACACCATGAAATTAGTGGAATATCATTGATATTTGCGCTTCATCCAGTATTTTTTATGGAAATATTCTTCTGAGCATTCTTGAATTTTACTCTACAAAGCAGTATCATGTTGACAATTTAGACGTTATTAGTCCCTGAATAAATTAATTCTTGAACTTATTTTATTGAATTCTTATATCATTGTCATCATCCTCATGTTTATATTTTTGAAAGTCATCTGTGGCCTGTAGTGCATATGGACATGTTATGATTATGACCAGGGATTATTCGGTATAATCATGACCGTAATGTTACAAATGATGTGGTAAAAGTCCTCATTGGCCCGTAGTGTATTGATGGACAGTTGTTGGCATGATCATGACCATTGATGAATACACAAATGTCCTTAGCCCGTAGTGCATGGAATTTGTGGTCGAGACCCTAATGAATATCCTTGGCCGTAGTGCAAGGATGATGTGGATTATTTATTAAGTTGAGTCTCAGCGATAAAAGTGATGAAAAACCTTTTAAAACATAAAAGATAGTAGATTTTATTCTTTACTTGATTCTTTTAATGGATTGCTTGATCCGTTGTAGTTAAACTTGATGTCTATTGTATTTTATTAGTTTAACATTGTTGAAGGCTAATGATAATTTATTCTGCATTATCTTAGTCATAATATTTCTTGTTGGGCTAGTTGAGCTCATCATTTCTTTCATTGTTCTCTTCAGGAAATGAGAACGTAGTTGGAACTAGTCGGAGAACGGAGTGATGGTCCGAGATGGTGTCTTAGTCGTCCTCACTATTCTATAAAATAGTGTGATAATAAATGTAATGAGGACATTTTCTGAGAATGGATATTGTCTAAAAGACAATATTTGTATTAAAACTCACAGCTTGTATTTTGTCGTACTTTACACAACTGTTGTATAATTAAGTTATATTTAAATTTTTTACCATGTATTTGGCGACTCAAGATGGGTGATGTATACCTATTTTGGGGGCATCACACTTGTTGTCAGGGAATATTCATACGACGGCGCAGCCATTCGTGGGCCTCATAACAGAATAACTATCAGAATAACATAATAACGACAAGTTTGAGTTTTTATAAATAACGGCGTAGTTGTTACCGTTAGCACTGTTGGAATATCCGGTGGTTAAAATATAGTAATACGCGTGGTTGCACAGCATCACACGGTATTGCACAGTATTTTTGAATTATTGATTCTTACGTAAGAAGGCACTACTCAATAATTGTTACAGTAATTATATTTCAATATTTTATTTTATTGATTTAGTAATTATTGCGTTGATATTTTATATTATTGTTGTTTCAATAATTGTCACTGCACAGTATTTCCCATTATCAGATCAATAATTCATATTATTTGAATAATATTATTAGATAGCATTATTGGCAATGTCTAGAAAGTTCTGTCTAAGAAGAAGTTTGGTCACCTAATTGCGCGCCAGTAAGGAGAAATCCTTATCGGAAAGCCCCCTCTTTCCTGGGAACGGCCTGGTTGTCATAATTGTGATTCTGTAATATTATTTGTGAATAATTAATTATTGATTTATATGATAAGAGAATATTTATTTTTGTTGATATAATTAATGGATATATTTATTTTATGTGGATATAATTTAAGGATTTAATGTTGAGGTGTTTTATCAATATTTTTATTGGAATGGAGGTATTAAAAATCAAATCAGTATTTTTACGATATATTGCGTGAGTTATAATTTTTAATCCGACCGTTGGATCGTTGTGATTTTTGGATATGTTATACATATATAAGTTGAGTATATGTCCACAAATTTTGAACCGTTAAAAATGAACGTATGATTTGTTATGAATTTTAAGAGGTGACTGATTCAGAAATTAGGTTTATAATTGATTTTGGTAGAAAATTCTAGAATTGAGTGGCCCTACTTGTGGTTGGTGAAAAAATATGCTGAATTTTATTTCAAATGTGGTGGGTGGCAATAGTAGCAAGTAAAGCCATCAGGTAGCAGGTCAAGTCTGCTTCGGCGGGCTAATATTTTCCTATAAATAGAGGGCTAAGTTAGAATTGAAAATCACACCAGAAACATAAGCTTTCTCTCTTTCTCTCTCTATATTATCGAGCGTATTTTGTGAGTATTTAGATACTTTGAGAGTTGATGTTCAGTACAAGTTTCATTCAGCATCACTTCCGATCTTTCATTCCGAAGTACTGATTCTTTGAGGTAAGGGATATTATTTTCTTCTTAAATGATATTATTTTCTTCAATATCATTATGCTGAGATATTATTATGAATTTTATTATGGAATTTCTACCTTTTTGTGTCGGGGTTACTATTCACGTATACGACACTATTCACGTATATAGCACTATTCACAAATACGACACTATTCACCGAAAAATGATATTTTCACTTTTTCATTTTAAATGTCTTTTATGGTTACTATATTTGATTGTACCCATATTTTGATATTTATTCTACTTCACACTTGGTTATTATGGAGTATTATTGAATTTGGATAAACCGAAATATGAATACCTAATATTTGTCCTTCTGTTTCACTGGATTCATTCTCTAAAACGTTTTTCATCATCCTCAGTCCTTAATGGTGATACTTGATGAATATCTTTGGCCTGTAGTGCAAAGATGTATGATTACCTGATGAATATCTTTGGCCCGTAGTGCAAAAGATGAACAGGTGTTGAGATGAACATGACTAACTGGTGATACAAATGAATATCTTTGGCCAGTAGTACAAAGATAAATATTTGATTCAAGATGTATATTGATTGATGTTACAGGGATAAAATATTGATGATGTATTTTTAAATTCATAGATGATAGTAGATTTGATTCTCTACTTAACTCTTCTAATGAATTGTTGTTTCCGTTGCAGTTGTTGATCTAAAACTTGTTGTCTATTGTATTCTATCAGATTTTTCTCTGTTGAAGACTAAGGATAATTTGTTGTATATTATCTTAGTCATAATGTTCTTTACTAGGCTAGTTGAGCTCACTCTTTTCCTGTTTGTTCCATTTTTCTTCTCAGGAGGTGAGAATTTAGCAGGGACTAGCCGGAGTATGGAGTGATGATTCAAGATAGTTGTTTTAATAGTTCTCACTATTTTATAAAATAGTGCATTAATAATTATAATGAGAACTTTATTTGGGTGTGGATATTGTCTAGAAGACAATATTGTATTTAAACTCACAGTATGTTGTCGTATTTTGCACGACAATTGTATTAATAAGGTTGTAGTTGTTTTTCTGTACCATGTATTTGGCGACTCAAAATGGGTGATGTATACCTATTTTGGGAGCGTCACATTTATAGTTAATTTACAATTGTTATATATGTTATATTAAAACTAAATAACTTCGTATCAGTTTTGAATTATAAGATTTCTCAAATTGACTTTAAAAAGTCAAAATATATATCTAATTTTGGAACAGAGATAATATTTTTAAATTTTTATTAAACACCTTAAAATTTTATTCTTTTTGTTTATCCTTGAAATTTCAGTAGGGTCAATTGACCTGCCCCTAACCTAGGTTCGCCACTGGGTCTATAACATTGATCAACATGTTGTTGAGAATATCCGATTTATATATGATTATCTAAAATTATGCTTTGGGTCAAAAAATTAATTTTTAAGCAGAGTTTGTTATAAGTCATCTAAAATAGTCATCTTAAATATTCGGTAATATGTGTTAGTCATTTTTACATATCGTGTTTGTTACAGTGTAATCTTACATTCTCGGTAATCAAATTTTAGATAAAATATCAAGATTCTCAGTAATTAAATGACTACGAAATATGTGATAATTTAATATAGTAGTTATCTTAAAATTTTTATTTTAACAAAAATATCTTTTATATTAAATAATTAAGATATAAATATCCTTATTAATCACATAAATTATATTTATGTGATTAATAAGTGGTTATCAGCAACTCGTGACATCTGAGGTAGTACTTATTAGGGAATGGTCCTAACTACAAAAAGGTCATATCTTATACACTATAGGAAGAATATCAAAAGTCTATTATGCCTTGTATACAGATATTGTTAAATCCATAACAGAAAATATTATTTTTATAATAAAAGTGTCGCTATAGATTCTATAGCGACGAAAATCGTTGCTATACATTTACAACGCCAATTTTATTGTGAAAATAACAAAAAATGATATGGATTTAACAATTCCCTTTATATAATTAGGTCTCTATTCCCTCATTTTCTTCATCATATCCTTCTATTATTTTTACTTTTATTTTCTTAATATCATTAAGACAATAAAAGTTCAGAAAATGAAAAGAAAGGGTTCTTGTTTGTAAGTATGTGTGTTTCACAACTCCAAAGAGTGGTTAGGCCAGTAAAATTATGTGTTTACCATTTTCATCTACTGTAAATAATATTTTATATAAATAATTTATATATCGTTCATTTTATTTAATCACATAAATACTATGATCAAATATTATTATTTTTAATATAAACAATTGTTAATAAATAAATCTCGTGCCTCACACGAGCTATTGCTACCAACCCAAATTTGCACCATTGTAAGGTGGGTAATTTGTCCTATGGCATATATATTGGCATCTTTCCCTCGTAATATTCCCTTTATTTCAAATATATATATACAATTCGATTTTTTAGATCAAAAAATGACATATTAAATTTTAAATTAATGTTAATTTATTTAATTTTAGTTAATACAATTATCATAATTATATTGTATATAAAAAAAACTACTAATTTCAAAATTTATTTTATTCTAAACTTTTATAAGTCATATCAATATTCAAAAGTCAAATTATATCTTTAATTTTGAAATAGATATAGTATTGTTGTTTTTATTGTAATATTTTTTTTACTAACAATCCAAATATGTTAATAAAAAGATCACATTATCTGATCAATTACGCAAAAAATCAGAATTATAAAATGTATTTTTATACTTAAAACATTCATAACAATTCTGAACCATTCAATTTTTTTTTAATAAAAAATACGTATATTCATCAGATGGTAGAAAAAACTAATACATAAGTAGTGATTTCATTTATAATAATTGTGAAAACAATATTATATATATGGGCTATATGTATATCCACTGTAGAGATATGGCAACAGATTTTTTGAACTATAGCGACGGTAAACTATCGTCATAGCCCATAATAGCTATAACGATCGATGGGTGAAACCGTCGTTATAGCTTAAAAAATCGTCGTCATAGCCTACTGTGTAATACACAGCTGTGTACATATGTTTTTCCCTATATATATATATACTAGCTGGGTCCCGTGCCTCCGGCACTGTATGGACAATATAATTTATCTCAAACTTTGAACGATCAAAATAATTTATTGAGTGAGCGGGAAATTTAAAGTCATTTGTATTTTATTAAATTATTATTAGATTATTAGATAGATAGATGTATTTTATTAGATAGATGTATGAACGGTGAGATTTATCCCAAACTTTGGACAGCCCAGATGATTTATTAAGTGAGCGAAAAATTCAAAATCATTTGTATTTTATTAGATAGATTATTAGATAGATAGATGTGTTTTATTAGATAGATGTATGAACGGTGGGATTTATCCCAAACTTTGGACTACCCAGATGATTTATTAAGTGAGTGAGAAATTCAAAATCATTTGTATTTTATTAGATAGATATGATTATATTCTGGTTTGTTTTTGTTTTGAAATTCAAATTTAATTGATTTTCATCCTTAATTTTGTTCATTTCGTCTAAAAGTTTAAGTGTTGCATTCTCGAATTGTAATAAAAATTTGTAAAGAGTTGTTGAGCTACGAGTGCTTCCTTTCGCGTTATTGGCTCCAAAAATATTGTATCATCCTCATAAGTATGATATATTAATTTAATAAATATGATACATTGCATCAAAAAAAATATGATATAAACATCAATAAAATACAATAATAATTTTCATATAATTAAAATTAAATTTACAAAATAGAAAAATACTCTTTAAATTAATAAATTGTTAATTTATCGTTTAAATAATAACTCTCTAAATTAATAAAAAAAAATTAGTCCCAATAGAATTGATTTATAGAGGTTATATTGTATTACTAACTGGGTCCCGTGCCTCCGGCACTGTATGGACAATATGATTTATCTCAAACTTTGAATGACCAAAATAATTTATTGATTGAGCGGAAAATTTAAAATCATTTGTATTTTATTAAATTATTATTAGATTATTAGATAGATAGATGTATTTTATTAGATAGATGTATGAACGGTGGGATTTATTTCAAACTTTGGACGGCCCAGATGATTTATTGAGTGAGCGAGAAATTCAAAATCATTTGTATTTTATTAGATAGATATATATATATATATATATATATATATATATATATATATATATGGGTCTCCATCCACATCAACCGGTTGTTGGGGAGCAACCCTTTTGTCCAGCCGGTACAAGCTGTACCGGCCTTAGATTTTTTTTTTTTATAAGCCGGTACAGCTTGTACCGGCTGGACAAAAGGGGTTGCTCCCCAACAACCGGTTGCTGTAAATGGAGACCCTATATATATATATATATATATATATATATAATATAAAACAGAGCGGAGAGAGAAAATACATAAATGTCACATCAAAATACACGTCAGCAGCTCTCTCTCTCTCTCTTGTCCTCCTTATTCAAATTTCGAACCCACACACATAGATAAGTATTGATGATTGTAAGTTTTGTAGATAAGTTTAGAATTTTCTGGATATCTATTTTTAAAGAAAATTCTGCCAAAATTTAGTGAAATTAGTACCGACAAGCTCGATGTTTTGGTGGTTGGATATGTATTGTTGATTGAGTATGTATGTCTTTAGATAATGTAATATTTTTTAAATTTTAATTTTTCGTTACACCGTGCCTTCAGGCACGGGTTATCGCTAGTATATATATATATAGTAAGGATCAAGTGTATACCCCTTATCATACTCACCCGTGCTCACCCCCCCTTTAGCGACGAACCCGACGACGGTTTCGATTTTACAACCGTCGTCTATACTTTTAGCGACGGACAACATATAACATCGCTAAAAGTATAGACGACGATTGTATGACCGAACCGTCGCCGGGTCCATCGTTAAAGGGGGTGAGCACGGGTGAGTAAGATAAGGGGTATGCACTTGATCCAAATCGATATATATATATATAGAGAGAGAGAGAAAGGGAAATTTGAAACAAATAAGAGCCAAACACTAATCACATAGTGTAATGGAATGATTTACCTCCATTTAAACTAATTAAATTAAATACAAATATTATAAATACAAACGGTACTATCATAATGTAATTACATTATACTTAATACAAAATTATTTATTACGAAAGAAATGCATGCATCTGATAAACACATTACTATATATGGTCCGGATCAAGAGCATACCCCTTATCCAACTCACCCGAGCTCACCCTCCTTTTAGCGACGGACCCAGCGACGGTTCGGTCATAAAACCGTCGTCTATACTTTTAGCGACGTTATATGTTGTCCGTCGCTAAAAGTATAGACGACGGTTGTATGACCGAACCATCACCGGATCCGTCGCTAAAGGGGGGTGAGCTCGGGTGAGTTAGATAAGGGGTAAGCTCTTGATCATTGCTCTTACTATATATATTATTATAGTTTTGTTATACTATGAAGCTCCAAATTAAATATTATATCCCATGATTAGTCTCTAATCACTTACTATAATACAAATTGACTACATTATTAAGTTCACACATGTTCCCATGTACATGCTTAATCAAATACTTATATTGATTATGTCTGTGATTGCAATTTTTTTACTATTATTTATCTTCATTAACTAAACGTGATCAATGTTTTGTAGTTAAATATTACTTCCCCTATAAATTTTTGTTTCTTTTTATTTATTGTTTTTATATAATTTTAAAATACTCCAATAATATAGCATTCTTATTAATTACTATTATTATCAATCATAGATTCTTTTTAATAATTTATTATATAGCATGAAATACAAGATAACTGTCGAGTCTCCAATTTTTCATGAAAATAATGCAAATACTCCTTCTGTTTTAAAATTTGAGATATTTTTTTTAATTCGTTCTAAAATTAAATATATTTTTTTATTTTAAAATTATAAAATAACATGATATTTATAATTTATTATTATTATTTTACTATCACTTTCAGTATGAAACCACCATAGCTGAATTCGTAATCAGTATTAAGACTATATTTAAGAACATAAAATTATTTCTAAAAAATACCTTTTTAAAAATGCATGTCTAATTTTGGAACAAAATGAAAATTTACTTTACCTTTAAACAAATAAAGTAGAGATAAAATAAAATTACCAATGAATAGTGTAAAAAAAGATTCTAAGAGCAAGGTTTTACACATCTCAAATTAGATAACAATCAAATCAAACACACATATAATTAAGCACTAGCACCCACATTAGGTGATAAAAAGATGAAATCAAATCATTACAAAATCAGGGACCCCAATAATTTAAGCACTTGTTCTATATTTATTTATAATGATTATTGAAATTATAATAGGCGAAATTATAATTTTAAGATTATTAATCTTATGATTATAATCGCAAGATTATAATTATAATCCAAATACTATTAAAATATTTTATAACCCTTAAATTAATAGTCTCAAGTCAAAATTTAAAAATAAATAAGATAATTAAGATTAATATTCATATCCTAAGTATAATCTTTGCAAACAAATATAGTCATAAGCTTAAAGATTGAGTGGTTTTCTGAAAGTATTTGGTAGGAATTAATCCTTCCTGATTACAGTTCATGTCAGCACCACTATCAACTAAGGCAATAGCGTCTTTAATAATAAAATTCGATTTGATTATGAAAGCATGTAACACCCCCTTTCCAAAATAGAAAGAGAGGTTACTCAAAACACAACAAAACTAAAGAAGATCACAGGGCTCTAAACCACAAAAGAATAATCTCATAATAATTCAATGTCGTAAGACAAACCATAATAAATGTCACACTGGCTCAATCCACAATCTAAAATAATTATTACAACTTTAAATAAATCAATGTATCGAATCCTAACAAAATATATCAAAACTATTGGATTAAAGGAAGCTCTCGTCACATTTGCCCTTGGTCCCCCTGATTACCTGCCGGAAGAAAAACACAGAATGAGCCAAATGCCTTGTACGGATATAGAATACAAGAAATGAACCGAAATAACTAACTCAATTAAATGAATTGAAATAAAACGAACTGAAACGAAACGAATAAACTAACACAATAAAATGGTAGGCTGAATCAAATGGTTGGGTGTTATTTCATACCGAGCTCAAAATAAATAGTAATATACCTTGCCACACAGGCAAGTCAAATAATACCACACAGGCAATCAAAATAATGCCACACAGGCAATCACACATCGGACTGCGCAATCCAGATGCATGCAAAATCGGAAGGCGTGTTTGGCACAAACATCACCAATCCGCAGAACAGAACAGAACAGAAACTAGGGTCGACCCATACGCCTCCCACAACATAACACCAAATGGCCAACTCCCATCGGAGCACAAAACGGAAATACCGTGGACTGATCACACCGCCACGGAAGGTGTCATGCCTCGGTGCCAAGAGGACATGCTTGTGGTACCCCCACAGGTGGTTATAGCTCAGGTATACCCTACGGTATTCTAACAAAGATACAATGTCACAACACATGCGACACAATATCAACACAAAGGGGTTCTAACGTGTACATGTTAAACTGAAACGAATTCAACACAAAGTCTCCAAAAATATACTAACATGTACATCACTACAATATTAAAAATACATTTATAGTCATGATACACTAGTCTAAAGAGTACAAATATGAGTTCTAATATAAACGCCAAAACAACTATCATAATAAATTGACAAGAAATAATTGTGAGAGGCAATACTAAATTTCGAAACGAATAACAAAACGAACAAATTAAAAACAAAAGAGTCTCGCTGAAAGAGTACGGAATCCGTGTCTGGAATCGATAATGCAATACCCAAATTATATTCCAAATTAAACTCGTTAATTTCCCTCCGTCCGATCTAATAAAAATAATAATAATACAATTATAAGTTACCTAATACTTATAATTTATACTAATATGAAATTAATTCTCCAATTAAATTAATTTTATAAAATAACCCTAATTAAATTATAATTTAAATTCTAATCATTTTTTTATCATTATTATATTTTAACAAAACAATAACTTAATATATTATATATATTATATACATCATTCATTCATTAAAATAGATCAGCAACAAGTTTTTTTTTTCCACATGCCAACGATTTATAATTTATTATTTTTTTTAACAACCCAAGGCAATCATTAAAATAATCTTTGAAAAAAAACTATTATACTGTGATGCATATATGTGAATCATAACTTAGTGCTTGACGTTGACGTGATTTTTTTTAGAGCAGCCAGTTCAATCAAACTTGTAATCTAACAATCTTATAAACAAATATATATATATATATATATATATATATATATATATATATATATATATATATATATATATTTCCGGTCAAATCAATCACACTTTCCTATACTTCTACTATAACTATTAATGAAGCAAACAACATTGGTGCATGATTCAACTCATGATTCAAACTAACAGTAATAGTTCTTGCCTTGAAAACGTGATCCCCATACACATAATATAATAATATATTTATGGCAAAAGATTTACCTTGTTAAAATTTTCCTGCTGTCTCTTATTCTCCTACGAGAATCACACAATTGTATCTGCCGCCTCTCTTCACCCAGTTCGCAGCACAACAAAGATATGAGAAGGATTAGGTTTTAGTTGTTTATTAATTAATTTAAAATACACAAATTTAAAATTAACCCAATTAATATATGGCCCAAACTAATGTAACCCTTTACTTATTAAAGCCCACAAAATTAAATGACTAGCTTGACCTAAAATAAATGACAATGTCCAATTAATATGGTTTTAAAAAAATATTTATTATTATTATTATTTAATTATTATTATTATTTTATTTTTGAGTATTAAATCACCTACCCCTTAAAAAGGATTCCGTCCCCGGAATCAAAGAATAGAATGTACCGAATTTTCAAAGAGATGCGGATACTCCGCTCGAATAGACTCCTCAATCTCCCATGTGGCTTCCCGCTCTGAATGATTTCTCCATAAAACCTTAACAAACGGAATAGTCTTCCTCCTCATAATTCGCTCTTGACGATCCAAAATCGCCTCGGCTTGCTCCTCACAAGTAAGGTCCTCCCGAATCTTATCGAACGGATATTGCACCACGTGCAACGGATGATAATGATAACTCCTCAACACTGACACATGGAACACATTGTGCACATGAGCTAGCTGTGGAGGCAAAGCTAACCGATATGCAACCTCACCAACCCTCTCCAGAATCTCAAATGGTCCAATATAACGCGGACTAAGTTTCCCTTTCAATCCAAATCGTCGAATACCCTTCCAAGGAGAAACTTTTAGAAACACATGCTCACCAGGTTCAAACTCTAAAGTCCTCCTATGCTTATCAGCATAACTCTTCTGCCATGATCGAGCCGACTTCAATTTCTCCTTAGCCACCGCTACCTTTTCTGTAGTGATCTGGACCAACTCAGGCCCTTCTATGGCCCTTTCGCCAACCTGATCCCAACAAGTTGGTGCCCGACACTTTCTACCATACAATGCCTCAAAAGGAGCCATCCCAATACTTGCATGCCAGCTGTTGTTGTAAGCAAACTCAACTAGGCTCAAGTAATCATCCCAATTACCAGACCACTCAAGTGCACAAGACCTCAACATGTCCTCTAATGTCTGAATAGTCCGTTCGGATTGCCCATCGGTTTGCGGATGGAAAGAAGTACTAAAGTTGAGCCGAGTACCCCAAGCTCGTTGAAACCCTTTCCAAAACCTTAAAGTAAACCGTGGGTCCCGATCTGAAAAAATAGATACCGGAGTACCATGAAGTCTAACAATCTCCTGCTGAAAGATATGTGTCAACCTATCCACCGAGTAACCCTCATGGATAGCCAAGAAGTGTGCCGATTTAGTCAACCGATCCACCACTACCCAAATGGCATCATTCTTCTTAAAAGTCTTCGGCAAACCAGTCACAAAATCCATCGTGATATCCTCCCACTTCCACACTGGAATGTCTAACTGTTGCAATAACCCACTAGCTCGTTGATGTTCTATCTTCACTTGTTGACAAGTGAGGCACCTCCCAACATATTCAGCCACGTCTCGTTTCATCCCATTCCACCAGAAATTCTTCTTCTAATCTCTATACATCTTTGTAGAACCTGGATGAATAGAAAATGGCGAACTATGAGCCTCAGCCAACACCGCCTCCCGAATGATTGGATCGAACGGTACACACAACTGCTCACCCAACCAAATCACACCATGATCATCAATACGAAACTCGGGCTGCTTGCCCTCCTCTAGATTCTGCGTCAAACCCCACAACTCCCCATCTTCCTTTTGAGCTTCTTTGACCCGCGAGATAAGAGAGGGCTCCACTCTCATACCCGCCAAATGCCCATCTGAACCTCGTATATACAACTCCAACTCGATCCGCTCCATATCTGAAATAAGCTGAGGTTGCGTAATAAGGGCTGCTACACTCCAAGAACTCTTTCGACTAAGAGCATCTGCAACCACATTTGCCTTCCCCGGGTGATATTGAATTCTAGCATCATAGTCTTTTAGAAGCTCCAACCAACGCCTCTGTCTCATATTGAGCTCCTTCTGAGTGAAAATGTATTTAAGACTTTTGTGATCGGTGAAGATATCACAAGTCTCTCCATACAAATAATGCCTCCAAATCTTTAAAGCAAAGATCACCACTGCCAACTCCAAATCATGTGTGGGGTAGTTCACCTCACAAGGTTTAAGCTGCCTAGAAGCATAAGCAATCACCTTACCTTGTTGCATCAAAACACACCCCAAGCCCTTCTTAGAAGCATCACTATAAATCTGATAGCCTCCTGTCCCCGACGGCAATGCAAGTATAGGAGCTGACACAAGTCGTTTCTTCAACTCCTCGAAACTCTTCTCCCGCTCTTCATTCCACATAAACTTCACGCCCTTTCTCATCAACTGAGTCAATGGTAAGGCAAGCAAGGAAAACCCTTCCACAAACCGCCTATAATACCCTGCCAAACCTAAGAAACTCCTAATCTCCGTTACTGTAGTAGGTCTGGGCCATTTAGTGATAGCCTCAACCTTCGCAAGATCCACCTTAATGCCTTCAGCAGAAACAACGTGGCCCAAAAATGCAACCTGTTCCAACCAAAACTCGCATTTGGAGAATTTAGCATACAGTTTCTCTTTCTGCAAAATCCACAATAGTGTGCGAAGATGCTCCTCATGCTCTTTCTTAGACTTGGAGTAAACCAAAATATCATCAATAAAGACAATGACAAATTGGTCTAAGTACTCTCTGAACACCCGATTCATCAAATCCATAAACACCGCCGGAGCGTTAGTCACACCGAAAGGCATCACCAGAAACTCGTAATGCCCATACCGAGTATGAAAAGCCGTCTTAGGGATATTCTCATCCCTCACCCTCAACTGATGATATCCCGACCTCAAGTCTATCTTCGAAAAATACTTCTCCCCCTGAAGTTGGTCAAACAAGTCATCAATCCTCGGCAATGGATACCGATTCCTGATGGTAATCTTGTTCAACTCCCTGTAGTCTATGCATAACCTCATAGACCCATCCTTCTTCTTCATAAATAAGACCGACGCACCCCACGGCGAAACACTCGGTCGAATCACACCACGATCCAACAGTTCCTGCAACTGTTCCTTTAACTCTTGCAACTCCAACGGTGCCATCCGATACGGCGCCTTAGAAATAGGCTCCGCACCAGGAATAAGCTCAATAGCAAACTCTACTTCCCGCTGTGGTGGTAACCCTGACAACTCCTTAGGAAACACATCGAAAAAATCACGAACAATTGGAACATCCTCAATACGAGACTCACCCTTAGAGGTATCCTTCACAAACGCCAAATATCCCTCACAACCCTTTGCTACTAACTTTCCAGCCTTCAAAGCTGAAATCAACTTCACCACTATACTCGGCTGTGAACCCTGAAATACGAATTCAGGAGACTTCACATCTCCGAATATAACCTTCTTCGCCTGACAATCGATAGTGGCCTGGTGTTTATCCAACCAGTCCATCCCAAGAATGACATCAAAATCGTGCATACACATCGGAAGAAGATTAACTCTACGAACCCTATCCCCAAAACTGATCGGACACCCTCTATACAAATCAGCAATAACAACTAAGTCCCCATCGGGGTAGCAATAGACATAACAGAATCTAAAGACTGAGATGGCACACCCAGGTGCCGAACAAAAGACTGAGCAACAACAGAATGAGTAGAACCCGTATCAAACAAAATAGACGCCTCACGATTGCCAACTAAAAGAGTACCAGAAACAGTACCTGGTGCACCTGCCGCCTGGTTATACGTCAAGGCAAACACTCAACCACCCTGGCATTGACCTCCATTGCCACCATTATCGCCACCTCCACCATTTCCACGTGGCCCAGCACAATCCCTAGCAATGTGACCCATCTGTCCACACAAGAAGCATGCATCGGTGAGTCTGTGGCACTGCCTCCCCGGATGATTAGCCCCACAAGTAGCACAAGGAGCTATCGGAATGAGATTCGGGTTACCCCCACCAGCTGGTCCTGGGTAACGACCCTGATTTTGCCCCTGCGGACGATTCTGTCCCTGCTGACGATTTTGTCCATACCAAGGTAACTGAAGCTGACGATTCTGCCCTTGCTGAGGCATCTGCTGATAACCCCTGTTCTGATTCTGACCACGCCACTGCCCCTGCTGAACACCACGATTTCTGTTCCACTGACCACCTTAATTTCTCCCTTGCTGACTCGAAGCTTGACCCTGCTGGTCATCTCTGTCCCTCTTTCGACTCCCTTCCAATTTGGAAGTCCGAAAGTCCTGTCGCTCCATCTCAATGTTCTTGGCTGCATTAGCCACCGCCGATACATCCGCAAACTTGGTGTTAATGAGATGTTGGCGATACCTATATATAGTGAATCCGCCACTTAAACTTCTCCGCCGGTTCCGCTGCAGTCCCTGCAGAAGTTCCCGCAAATCCTGCCAACCTGGTGAATCTCGTCATGAAATCTGTGATGGACTTGTCGTCTTTCTGTCGAATAGACAGATAATCTCTAGCATAGGCCTCTTTATCAGCAGCTGGGAAGTATTGTTGATAAAAGACCTCACAAAACTCCGCCCAACTAAGTGTCTCGACATAACCATCACCCTTGATTGTCTTCAGTGCTTTCCACCACCTCTGTGCATCCCCCTCTAGCTTGTAAGCAGCAAGCAACACTCTTTGATTATCCGAGCATCCCAAAACATCAAAAATCTTCTCTAGGTGAGCAATTCAATTTTCCGCATCAATTGGAGTTGGAGCAGAACTGAAAGACTGTGGCTTCTGCTTCTGAAACCTCTCCAACCACACATACATTGGAACCACCTGCTGATCAAGGCCATCCACATTTCCTTCCTCTTCGTTTGTTTGTGGACCATTATTTCCCGAGTGCCCCTGCTCAGGAATTTCTGGCGGCTATTGCATTGCCTGTACAACCTGTGCCACCAACTGCGGTAAAGCCTGATTAACCGCCTGGTTCACCAAGTTAGCCAGTTGAGCATTTATCTGATCATTAGGTTGCTCATTGGGCTGAACCTCACCTCTTCCCCTATTGTTACCTCGCCTCCCAGCAACTCTAGCGGATCTACGAGCCATCTAAGAAAGAGATCACGAATATAAACAAAGCAGGTCAGAGACAAATTCAAATATAGCGGATATAATAGCTGAACAGAAAATCAAACAGAACAAAAACCTAACCTAGAAGTCTACCCATAACTCACAGGTCAAACCTAAATAGGTTTTCTACAAGAAAGAACCTAAGCTCTGATACCAACTCTGTAACACCCCCTTTCCAAAATAGAAAGAGAGGTTACTCAAAACACAACAAAACTAAGGTAGATCACAGGGCTCTAAACCACAAAAGAATAATCTCATAATAATTCAATGTCGTAAGACAAACCATAATAAATGCCACACTGGCTCAATCCACAATCTAAAATAATTATTACAACTTTAAATAAATCAATGTATCGAATCCTAACAAAGTATATCAAAACTATTGGACTAAAGGAAGCTCTCGTCACACTTGCCCTTGGTCCCCTTGATTACTTGCCGGAAGAAAAACACAGCATGAGCCAAATGCCTTGTACGGATATAGAATACAAGAAATGAACCGAAATAACTAACTCAATTAAATGAATTGAAATAAAACGAACTGAAATTCAGATGCTACAGAATACATGTCAGTTTGGGGGTAGTTCGATAGATGATCCTAATGAGCATATCTTAAGTTTCTTGAAAGTTTGCGACACCTTCAAATTCAACAATGTGTCGGAAGATACTACAAGGCTGAGGATGTTCCCGTTTACCTTGAAAGATAAAGCGCGAAGTTGGCTACATTTTTTGCCTCCTGGCTCAATCACAACTTGGGATGACTTAGCTCAAAAAAATTAGCTAAGTTTTTCCCACCAGCGAAGTCCGCAAAACTACGGAACGATATTCACACCTTTGCACAATTTAACTTAGAATCGTTATATGAGGCGTGGGAAAGATTTAAGGATATTCTCCGAACGTGCCCACATCACGGAATTCCACAGTGGATGCAGTTAGGGATATTTTGTGATGGTTTGCACGCGTCCACGAGGGCCAGTATTGATGCAGCAACAAGGGGAGCGATCATGTCTAAGAGTTTTGATGAGGCATATCAGCTGTTAGAGACAATGGCCACCAACAACTATCAGTGGCCCATGACTAGGTCTAACCCTCCGAAAACACCGGGAAAGTTTGACGTAGATGTTATGGCAGCATTAACAGCACAAGTGGCCGCAATAGCTAAGCAAGTGGAAACATGGCATTTACAATCCACACAGCAGGTAGCAATGGTTTATGAATTATGTGCTGGAGGTCATGCTACGGATCAATGTGCCATAAATTTTGAATCAGCTCAGTTCGTAGGGAGCTATAATCGATCTACCCAACCTTACTCGAATCAAAACACATATAATCCGGGTTGGAGAAATCATCCGAGATTTTCATGGAGTAACAATCAAGATCAAGCTCAATCGTCGAGACAACAAAAGACATCCAGATTTCAAAATCAAACACAACACCAGAGTGGAAGGCAAGTTAGGAAGAAGCCTTTGATAGATTTATTAAAGCTTCTGAAAAAAAGAACGAGGAACATGAAAAAAAAATTAATCAAATGGAGCTGAATATGCAAAGCCAAGGTGCGTCGATCAAGAATCTGGAAAATCAACTGGGGCAGATAGCACATGCAGTTAATAACCGACCACTTGGAACACTTTCGAGTGACACAGAGAAAAATCCGGGCAGAGATGAGCATTGTAAGACTGTAACTCTACGAAGTGGAAAGGATTTGCAAGAGACAGTCACGGATAGGGAAAAGAGGGACAACGCAACAAGTAAAACAGAGGAAGTGGTGGACACCGAAAAACGTCAAGATGAGACCTTAGAGCAGAAAGAACCGGAACCAACCATCACAATGCCTCCCATACCGTATCCGCAGAGGTTTCAGAAATCCAAGTTGGATAAGCAGTTTTCACGATTCTTGGATATTTTCAAAAAATTGCATATCAACATCCCCTTTGCCGAAGCCTTGGAACAAATGACGAGTTACGCCAAGTTTATGAAGGAGGTTTTTTCGAGGAAGAGGAAATTGGGTGAGTTCTAAACAGTGGCATTGACCGAAGAATGCAGCGCAATTATTCAGAATAAGTTACCACCGAAGCTTAAGGATCCAGGTAGCTTTAATATACCATGTGAAATTGGAAATCAATTTTCGGGTCGAGCATTGTGTGATTTGGGGGCCAGTATAAATTTGATGCCATTATCCGTCTACAGCCAGTTTGGACTTCAGGCTCCACGACCGATAAATATTAGTTTATAGTTGGCGGATCGATCGGTTACATATCCACGAGGTATTGTTGAGGATGTTTTAATTAAAGTGGATAAATTTATCTTCCCCGCGGATTTCTTCATCTTGGATTGTGAAGTGGATAGCGAAATCCCAATTATTCTTGGGCGACCATTTTTAGCAACGGGGAGAACTTTAATTGATGTGCAAAAAGGAGAATTGACGATGCGAGTTGAAGATCAACAGGTCACCTTTAATGTTTTTAAGTCAATGTCTTATCCGAAAGAAAAAGGTGAATGTTTGCTGGTTGATATCATGGAGGAATTGGTTAATCACAAGCTCAGTGGAAATTATTCGGAGGACCCACTTGAATCCATTTTGCTCGAGATGGACGAAGATGGTATTGAAGATAACGTGGAGTATGTCAAATGGCTAGATACATTATCTGTCTTTCGGAAAAGCAATCAATCATTCGACACCCTTGATAGGCCCGAAACGAAAGGTAAAAAGTTCAAACCCTCGATAAAAGAGCCACCGGTGTTGGAATTAAAACCACTACCATCTCATCTGCAGTATGCTTATTTGGGAAAAGATGCCACCTTATCAGTGATTGTTTCGACAGAATTAACTGACATGCAAAAGAAGAAACTGTTACGGGTCTTGCAAGAGTTCAAAATAATAATTGGGTGGACTATAGCGGATATTCGAGGTATTAGCCCATCATTCTGTATGCATAAGATTTTAATAGAAGAGGGGGAAAACCCAACCATTGAGATGCAAAGAAGGCTAAATCCCATTATGAAGGATGTGGTGAAAAAGGAGATCATAAAATGGTTGGATGCATGCATTATTTACCCAATCTCGGACAGTTCATGGGTAAGTCCTGTACAGTGTGTACTAAAGAAAGGGGGTATGATAGTGGTGAAGAATGAAGCTAATGAGCTCATCCCTACTAGAACAATTACAGGATGGAGAGTATGTATGGACTACCGCAAGATGAATAAAGCCACTCCCAATGATCACTTCCCTTTGTCATTCATTGATCAGATGTTGGATAAGCTAGCGGGATATCAGTTCTACTGTCTTTTGGATGGATATTCTGGCTATAATCAAATTGCTATAGCACCAGCTATGGATATTCTGGCTATAATCACATGCCCCTACGGTACGTTTGCATTCCGGCGTATGTCTTTTGGGTTATGTAATGCACCGACAACCTTTCAACGGTGCATGATGGCAATCTTCTCTGATATGGTCGAACGGAATCTGGAGGTATATATGGATGACTTTTCTGTGTTCGGTGATAGCTTTGATTTATGTTTGAAAAATCTAATTCTAGTGTTGAAACGATGCGTGGAGACTAACCTGGTCCTTAATTGGGAAAAATGTCACTTCGAGTTGAAAGAAGGGATTATTTTGGGGCATAAGGTTTCTGCAGCAGGGTTATAGGTGGATAAAGAGAAATTGATACAATTGAGAAATTACCTCTTCCATTATCTGTAAAGGAATCCGGAGCTTCTTGGGACATGTGGGTTTCCATAGACGCTTCATTAAAGATTTCTCCAAAATTTAAAAACCCTTATGTTCCCTGTTGGAGAAAGACACGCCTTTCAAGATGGATCAGCCATGTATCGAGGCATTTGAGGTATTAAAGAAGAAGTTGGTCTCTGCTCCAATCATTGTGGCGCCCGATTGGTCTTTACCGTTCGAATTGATGTGCGATGCCAACGACTACGCAGTTGGAGCAGTATTGGGACAACATCAAGACAAGATTTTTCACACAATCTACTATTCCAGCAAGACGTTGACGGATGCCCAGTTGAACTACACAACCACCGAAAAAAAATTAACTTGCAATTGTGTTTGCCTTCAACAAATTCAGAGCATATCTGAATGGGACCAAGGTAATTGTCTACACGAATCATTCTGTCATCAAATATCTGATTGAGAAGAAGGACGCTAAACCACGGTTAATACAATGGGTATTGTTGCTACAAGAATTTGATTTGGAGATCCGGGATAGAAAATGTACCAAAACTCAGGTGGCGGATCATCTTTCTCGGTTGGAAAACGTGGAGGTTCAGAATAAAGACAACATAATGATCAATAAGAAATTTTCAGATGAACAACTTCTCCGAGTAACCCCAATATTACCATGGTACGCAGATTACGTGAATTACGTGGTTGCTAAGGTGTTACCACCGGATTTGAACTCACAACAACGAAAGAAATTCCTCCACGACGTGAAGCAATACTATTGGGACGAACCATTTTTGTTTATGGCCTGCGCGGATCAAATGATTAGACGTTGTGTACCACATGAAGAGATGGACAGCATACTGGGTCATTGTCAGTCATCAGATTATGTAGGCCATTATTTCGATGATCGAACAACAGCCAAGGTGTTACAATCAGGATTTTTCTGGCCATCTCTATTCAAGGATGCTTACCTCTATGTGCTAAAGTGTGATCAGTGCCAACGCGTAGGTTATATCTCCAAGCGCAATGAAATGCCACTCAACTCAATTTTGGAGGTATAACAATTCGACGTATGGGGAATCGATTTTATGGGACCTTTCCCATCATCTTTCAATAATCAGTACATTCTGTTGGCGGTTGATTATGTTTCCAAATCGGTAGAAGCCGCAGCTTTACCCACCAATGATTCTAACGTTGTCCTCTAATTCTTAAAGAAAAACATCTTCACACGATTTGGGACGCCGAAGGCGATAATAAGTGATGAGGGAACTCATTTATGTAATAAGCAGTTCACTAAATTGCTTGTAAAGTATGGGGTTCATCATAAAATTGCAGCCGCGTATCATCCCCAAACCAATGGTCAAGCGGAGGTCTCGAATAGGGAGGTCAAGCGAATTCTAGAAAAGGTGGTCAATCCGTCACGAAAAGGTTGGTCTTTGCATCTTGACGATGCTCTATGGGCATATCGAACAACGTGCAAGAAGTCGATCGACATGTCACCTTACAGAATGGTCTACAGAAAGGCATGTCACCTCCCGATTGAGCTAGATCACAGTGCACACTGGGCCATTCGGAAACTTAATTTTGATCTACAAGCAACGGGTGAGAAAAGGTTACTGCAATTAAATGAAATGGACGAATTTCGGTTTAACGCATATGAAAACGCAAAATTATAAAAGGAGAAAGTGAAAGCCTGACATGATAAAAAAATTCTGGATCGGACATTTGAACCAGGCCAACAAGTCCTGCTTTTCAACTCACGATTGCGTTTATTTCCAGGGAAATTGAAATCTCGGTGGTCCGGGCCGTTCGTGATTATATCTGTCGCTCCATACGGAAACATTGAAGTCGAAGAACCGAATTCAAAACTCAAATTTAAGGTCAACGATCAACGACTGAAACATTACTGGAGTGGATCCATCGAACGTCAATCCACAGTCATGTACCTCTTCGAACCAGTGGACAATTGAGCACAAGGGAAAAGTCGGGCTGACGAATGTAAACCAAGCGCTTATTGGGAGGCAACCCATTAAGTTTTTATTTTATTCCATTTAGTTTTCGCTTATTTCCTTATTTTAATCCTTTAGTATTGCTAGAAAAAGATTGTGGTAGATTAAGTCACAAATTTCCCATGTGTGCAAGACCTGTACATGGCATGAAAACCAAGAAGAAGCAAGGTATCAGCAACCCGGCGCTAGGAGCATGAACAAACAGAGCACCCCGACGCTGGAAATCACTATTAGTTGCTGCACCTTAGCGCCCCTGCGCTCATCACTACGCTTGCCACAGCGCCCCGACGCTAGCCCCATCTTTCAGCTCCTGCTGCTTAGCGCCCCAGCGCTCTTGGACACATGTTCCACAACGCCCCGACGCTATAATCTTGCTTCAGATACTGCATAGCAGTGCCCTGGCGCTGCCATTACACTCAAAACCAGCGCCTCGGCAACGAGGCTCTGATTTAGAATACTACACGGTTTAAAAAGCCTGTAGTTCCACTTCTTCTTCTACTTAACTGTTTCACACGTGCATTATTTGAACCGTTCCCCTTCACCCTTATATAATGTCTTCCACATTCACATAACATAACATACATGCTTTGCTAATTACAAATTATATTTTTATATTATGATCTTCTCCTTTGTGATTGTGATTCTCCTTCCATATCCAAGGTATGTATGATGTTATCCTTGATCTCCTTCTACCCCTTCTTGCATACGCACGGTGATAATGAGTTCAGATTCTAACATCTATGATATTTCTATTGTGATTGCATGTTGGGTTATGAATTGCATCTATGATACTGCAGTTTTTCAAGCAAAATAGTAATTGCCCACAAGGTGTTTGCTGTTTTGCCTGACTCACTGTGTCGTTAATTACTTGGAGTCATATCACTATGAGAATCTTGTTTGTCAGAGTTGCACATCCATTGACTATTTGCTTGGAATTGTTCACAATTTTAATCAACATAATGTTCCCAACCCCATATACCGGATGTATACTGATGTTTGCCATAATAATTGTTCTACATTACACCTTTTGGGCAAATTATGTACTTCGTTGACCATTCATGCTATAAAGACACAACATGCAACTACTTGATCCAATTGAGTTTCATTGCTTTTATAATTTTCATTACACCCCAACCAAGGACCACCATGCAATGAATTGTAAGTTTGGGGGTAGTGATGTGGTCACATATGTTCCTTTTCAATGTATGCCCAACTCTAATACTTATTAATGAAATTTTTTGTAGAATTTTAAAATGGTTTCCAAGCGTCAACGCGGCGAAGGTTCAGGAACCGCTTCGACTCCAACTCCAAAATTCGACAGCCGCCGTTTTCTCAGTGTCGCGGCTCAAGAACGCTATAACGAATATTATTTTACGGTAAGGAATATTATTCTTTTGTATTCATAAAGAGAACTATTCTTATTTTATTTCTTATTGTTCTGTTAGAATAACCTTTATACGCGGGCTACCCTATACTTGGTGACATTCTTCTATTATTCTGTCTTTATTATTTCGTTGGAACATCCTGTCTGTGCTTTACGCCGGACCTGGTTCCGTCTCTATTATTCTGTCTTTATTATTCCATTGAAACATCCTGTCTGTGCTTTACGCCGGACCTGGTTTCGTCTTTATTATTCTGTTGAAATATCCTATCTGTGTGTTTTACACCGGACCTGGTTCCGTCTTTATTATTCTGTATTTATTATTCTGTTAGAATAACCTGTCTATGCGAAGTACCGCATGCATGGTGATTTCTGTTGTTATTCCATTCTTTATTATTCTGTTGGAACATCCCGTCGGTGTGATTTTCACCTGACCTGGTTCCGTTATTATTATTCTGTTGGAATAACCTGTCTATGCGAGGTACCGCATGCATGGTGATTTCTTTTGTTATTCCATTCGTTATTATACTCAGTTGGTTAAAATAATGTTAAACTGATAAAATATAATATACATCAAGTTTAACTGCAGCGGAATAAGCAATCCATTAAAAGAGTCAAATAGAGAATAAAATATACTATCTTTTACGATTTAAAAAGTTTTTTCATCACTTTTATCACTGAGACTCAACTTAATAAATAATCCACATCATCCCTACACTACGGCCAAGGATATTCCTTAGTATCACGACCACAAATCATCCATGCACTACGGGCCAAAGATAATTGTGTTTTCATCAACGGTCCTGATCATGCCATAGAATAATTCAACTTTGCACCCTTGGCCGAAGAGAATCCATAGCCATAATCATACCAAAAACTGTCCATCAATGCACTACGGGCCAATGAGGACTTTTTCCACATCATTTGTAACATTACGGTCATGATTATATCGAATAATCCCTGGTCATAATCATACCAAGTCCATCTATGAACTACAAGCCACAGATGACTTTCAACATAATATAAACATGAGGATGATGACAATGATATAAGAATTCAATAAAACAAGTTCAAGAATTAAATTATCTAGGAACTAATAACGTCCAAATTGTCAACATGATACTTCTTTGTAGAGTAAAATTCAAGAATGCTCAGAAGAATATTTCTATGAAAAGATACCGGATGAAGCACAAATATCAAGGATATTCCACTAATTTCATGGAGTATAGAATTCAAAACTTTAACTAACTGAGTATAATAAAGAATGGAATAACAAAAGAAATCATCATGCATGCGGTACTTTGCATAGACAGGCTATTTCAACATAATAATAAATAACGAAACCAGGTCAGGCGTAATACGCACCGACAGGATATTCCAACAGAATAATAAAGAATGGAATAACAACAGAAATCACCATGCATACGGTACGTCGTATAAACATGTTATTCTAACAGAATAATAAATAACGGAACCAGGTCAGGCGAAATTCGCACCGACAGGATGTTCCAACAGAATAATAAAGAATGAAATAACAACAGAAATCACCATGCATACGATACTTCGCATAAACAGTTTATTCAAACAGAATAATAAATAACGAAATCAGGTCCGGCGTAAAACGCACAGACATGATATTCCAATAGAATAATAAAGACGGAACCAGGTCTGGCGTAAAACGCACAGACATGATATTCCAACAGAATAATAAAGAATGAAATAATAGAAGAATTTCACCAAGTATAGGGTAGACCGCGTATACATGTTATTCCAACAGAATAATAAATAATGGAATAACAGAAGAATTTCACCAAGTATAGGGTAGTCCGCATATACAGGTTATTCCAACAGAATAATAAATAATGGAATAACAGAAGTTCTCTTCATGAATATAAAAGAAATAATACCCCTTACGGTACAACAAATAATATCCCTTACCTTTGAAAGAAGAGTACTCCGACTGGTAGGGCGAGGATATACTCGAAGAAAACTTGCATTACGCTCAAAGCTTTCTTAAACGCTAAAGAAATACGCTCAAGATTATAGAATAATAATTCTCTATACAGTTTCTCTCTTTAGAGTTGCGGTGAATTCGTAAGAAATAATGAAGGAATGAGCTTCTATTTATAGAAGAATGGACTGCATAGTAACTAATTCATGAACGGTCCAGATTGATTTACTTTTAATTGGACGGTCCAGATTTAAAGTAAAATCTTTTAAATAAAATATAATATATTCTATTTATAATCTAATAAAACGAATAACTTTATAAAAGTATTATGTTTTATATAAAAAGATTTTACTATGCAAAACACTATGCAGACACTATGCATAATAAAATATAATATATTCTATTTATAAAATAACTTTATAAAAGTATTCTGTTTTATATAAAAAGATTTTACTATGCAAAATACTATGCATAATAGAATATAATATATTCTATCTATAGAATAACTTTATAAAAGTATTCTGTTTTATATAAAAAGCTTTTCTGTTTTATTACATTAATAATACTAATAAAATAAAACTCATATATAACAATTGACAATAATTGAATTCAATAACATGAGATACTATGCAGCAACTACTGTAGCAATAATTGAACAAAACTGAGTGACTTCTCACGTGAACATCAATAATTAATACCGTGTGCTACTATGCAACCACGCGTATTACTGTACTTTTACTACCGAGTAGTTCAACAATATCAACGGTAAAACTTCAGCCGTTATTTTCATAAAAATATTTTTGTCATTTTCTTAATCCGACAATAATTCCATTGTGGGGTCCACCAATGATTGTGCCATCGTACGAATATTTCCCGACACAAAGAATATTCCCCGACCAATCGAATATAATATAACAACTTGCATACTTTGTAAAATTTATAAATATTACCCATAACTATAATATTATATTAAATCCACACCATAATATTCAAAAAAAAAAAATTCGAGAAATTTAAATCTTTATTCATAAAATTTGGGATTTTACATCACATCATCAACATTAATAGATAATTAATGCTATTAAAATCAATCTCACAAAAATATAGGATTATAAAAAATATTTTCACCGTTCAAAGTTTAAGAGAAATTTCAACCATTAAAATTTTGATGAAAAATTCAAATGCTCATCAAATGGTGAAAAATATATTGGATTACTTTAAATTTTGGTACAATTATACTATTTTATATACTCCATCCGTTCCAAAATTAGAAATACATTTTAATTTTTTGAGTCAATTTGTAAAATTATAAAATTCAAAATTGATATGAAGTAATTTAATTTTAATACTAACAAATATGACAATTATAAGCTAATTATAAAATACTAATAATTATCATCTTTGTTGTTCCAAAACTTTATCAAAATTATACTCCCTCGTCCCTTAATATAATATTTTTTAGAGTTTTGCACAAATATTAAAGAAATAATTGTATAACATTAAATATAATATTAAATGTCTATATTGTCCTTGTATTAAAAAAATAAATTGTTATTTATTGGGCAAAAAATAGTGTGAGAATCAAAGTTATATTTAATACTTGGGGTAATATTGTAAACTAAACAATTAATATTTACTTGGAACTCTAAAACATCATATATTAAGGGACAAAAAAACTTATCTAAAACGTCTTTATATTAAGAGACGGATGGAGTATCGATTTTGAATTTTAGAATTTTATGAATTAATTTTAAAAACTTAAAATGCATTTTTAAATTTGGAATGGAAATAATAATAAATGTCTAATTTTGAAACGAAGGTAGTAGCAAATTAGTTGACATGTGTTGATTTTAAATATATTATCTATAATTATAAAAATATGATGTATTGAATGAAATTAGAAGGAAAATATAATGGGGAGATCCAAGTCCATTTAACTAGATAAAAAAATAAAAAAAATAAAAATTGAAGCACTAAAATTTAATTACATATCATGTTTTGTTCAAAAAAGTTAAGATGATCATAACAATTTGTCAATTTCAATAGGTGCAGGTACCAAACTTTCTAAACAAAACCTCCATCATAATTTACAAGATATTTCTACCAATCATCCTAACCTCCATTAAAAAATCTTTTACCAAAACAGTACTACATTTTATAGTAGGCAACCATTTACACACACACACACATATATATTTTATGTAATTATTAATAATGTTAAAAAATAATTATATTATAAAAAAATAGTTAAAAATTTAAAATAAAAATAAAAATAAAAATGTAGCTAAATTTATATTTATTGAAAATGTTATCTAACATTATTAACTGTCTTAATTTAATGCACTAAGCTGCTCAATGTTTATATATATATATATATAGAAATTAATAATGAAGTGATGAGGAAAAAGCAAAAAGGCTACAACTTTAAAGAGGTAATAAAAACAGTCCATGGAAATCCATCAAGCAAACTGATGATGATGATCAAACACACACAGTGTTTTACACACACCCTTTCTCTCTCCAAAACAGAGAATGAGGAGAGAGAAAAGGGGGGAAAATTGGGAAGTGTGTGGAGAGAGAGAGAAGAAAGGGATGGAGACAGGCGTCCTTGGGGTGCCACGTGGGGAGATGGTATTGGATGAGGGCTTTCTCTCTCTCTCTCTCTCTCTCCAGAACTACACAATATATACACAAAGCCCTGCTGCCATGTCAGTTTGTGTAACCCCAAAGTCCTATGACCCCGGCGAATCCGTATCTCATGTATACTCTCTCTAAAACTTTCTCTCTCTAAGGCAGACCCTTTGTTTCTCTCTCTATTTATTTCGTTTGTCTGCCCTCTTTCTATCTCTTTATAGAGCCCGCACGCCCTAATTCTGTATCTCTTCAGTCTAGCAATCAGATGATGTGTGAATTTGGGGGGTTTTTGTATGTGTTTGTTGTAATTTGATCCACTAGAAAGATTGGTATGCACATATCTCTATCTGGGTAATGTTATTTTTTGTGTTTTTATGTTATTTGGTTGTTGATTTTTTGTGGGTGTTGAAATTTATGTAATTTGAGCTGATTCTTGTGTGTTTTTATGTTCATTTTTGTGTTGATGGTGCTTGATTGTTCTGCATGTTGGGGCATTAGCTTCAACTTGTGCTAAAGGTTTGATCTTTTTGTGTAGTTTGGTCATGTGTGTTTGAAGTGGGTGGGTTGTTATTGCTGAAATAGGGGTGTTGAGGTTTAGTAGGAATTGAATGTGATTGACTTCCATTAGTCCCACTGCTGCATTGATGTATCAATTTAGAAGTTCATCTGATGATTTTTTGGGGGTAGTGGTCAATTATGTTTATCAAATTGATTGAAATCTTCAGTGTCTGAGAAAATAGTTACGTTACTGACTTTGCATGCTTCGAAGGTTACCTTGACTTGGAAATTGGGGAATGCTGCAAGTGGATTCGAAAAAGGGGAATGATGTAATGGTTCCCAATCTTATATTTCTTACATGCGTATATTGAACTATGGCATAGTGATTGATCTGACCTAAGTGGGTTTGATTCATTTAGCTGGGTATGCTAAACCGTAGAGTGAAATGTCAGTGTTATTTCGTGTCACATTTGATATTTTTTTGGTTATATATGGAGTGTTAGTTTGAAGTACAAGTTATGTAATTTATTGTGTCCCAACTCCCAAGTAGCATATAACCTCTATTTGTTAGAAATGTTTAGCTCAACAACCTATAAAGGGTCCTAGTTCCCGTTTAAGCGGTCGACTTGTTTTCCGATGTTTCACCAATTTAGTACCATTCAATTCATAGCAATATGATAATTCTCTAGCTGCAGGTATGTTATTTAATTGTGTTGTGGCTGGTATTTAGTGAAATAATTCTTGCTCTTTTTTGATTACCCGAGGATTTCTACCTTTTCATTATTAATATATTACCTTTAATAGTCTTTCATCTGTATTTCACCTCTTAGTTCTAGTTTTGAGTCATTATGGTTATGCAGTTATCTTTAATAAGTTACTCTGCAGTACAACAGGTTCTTGGAAGCATTTGTTTAAATAATTTTGTTTTCGATGGTTTATGTTTCTATCTATGAAGCGTGAACCCAGTAACATTGTCCTACTAAATGAGTTCATTTTAGTGCTTTTCCTTGCATGATCGTTGCATACCTTGTCTTGGATATGTACCGAGTCTTACAACGTGCAGCTGGTATTCACATCATTAGAAGGTGCATCCAAAATTTCAGTTGGTCCATTTCTCCTTCTTTTCAATTGTATCAGTTTGTTGAGTTTTTTTGTTACGTTAAATGCATCTTTTCTGGTTCTCATCATTCATCACTAGTAGTTTATGGGATCCGTGGTCAGTCATGCATGCTACAAATTGAAAACTTGCTTCTAGAGCATCATTTGCATAGACTTTATTTTTTGTAGGTTAGTATCCATATAAATGTTCATAATATGGTTTGGTGCTTTCCTTCTTGTTTGATTAAAAGTAAGGGAACCATCGCTACGAGACTCAGGCTATTTATTGCGGTAGGTATATAATAAGGTCATTTTAAGTATGGAGCATTCGAATGGTGGATTCATTTACCATTTAAACTTAAATTGTGTTGCATAACTTTTTTGGATCATAAAGTATATCAGGCATTTAGGAAGAAATGTTTTACTGCAGTTCTTTTACCCTTTTCATTTTTAAACTGAGAAGCTGACTGCTGATATGATTCTGTGAGATCTCCTCATGTCTTGTGCTATTTTTCTGTTTCCATTTTCCACTTCCGTGGTTCAACAATAATTTTTCTTTCTATTCTTTATTATTTTGTAGGAACATAATGTGGAGGATTTGATGCCTAAAGGTATTCATTGACGTGCCAGGTTCTTCCTGGAACTGCATCTATAAATGAGTGTCTCAGGACAAATATGAAGGATAATGGCAAATTAAATAGTAAAATGATTAACAGAAACTGGGTGTTGAAGCGCAAACGGGGAAAGCTTCCACATGGCTCAGATACATCTAACGGCAAGAAAACCAATTCTGTACCTTCTGAATCCCCGGGAAATACATCATCAATACATGAGCTTAAAAGTGAAATAACTTCTACTCGTTCCTCTCGCAAGAAGAAAGGAAATGATGGGGTGAGCTACTTGTTTATTCTCATTCCTTACTTTGTTTCCCCTTCTTTTACGCGAAACAAAAGAAAGGATAAATGGAGGAAGTGGGCGTATAAAAAGAGATTAAAAAGGAAAATTACAATGAGAACTACACATGAATTATGGACTGCTTCGGAAACCCCTTGTACTGGTGCCCTTCTTGGGCAAGAAAGCGACAATTTTATTTTAGCATTTTATTGTCAGCTTTTCTTGTCCTTATCTACGTAGCCCTTTTATATTACGTAATAATCGTTAGTTTGATTAGGAACTTTACTTTTCCACATTTTGTTAGCTATGTTATGCGGTAGTTTGGGAAATGTAACAAGTGACTGGAATGGATTGATAATTCTACGTATATTGTCAATATTGACACTGTAGATTGTATTACAAACGGCTTATGATTTTTGGCTGCCATATTCTTTTGTCTTTACAGTACTTTTATGAATGTGTGGTCTGTGATCTTGGCGGCAACTTGCTTTGCTGTGATAGCTGTCCGCGAACCTATCATCTTCAATGCCTCGATCCTCCTCTTAAGGTATGTTCACTTTATTCTTAATATTAATGAAGATGTGCTTCTTATTGATTTAGTCTTTTGGTTATGTACACACACATGTATATGTACAAATATGTATATATGCTAATATTTTCTTTTAACTGTTGTGCGCATTTGTTTTGTAATCATTTCCTCCAGCGCATCCCAAATGGTAAGTGGCAATGTCCAACCTGCTGTCTGAAAAGTAATTCACATGATGACATAAACAATTCAGATCCCATCTCAAAGCGTGCAAGAACAAAGATTACCCTCGCTAAATCTGAAATTGGAATTAAAGCGGTTGGCACTGACAAAGTGGCTGAAACTTTTGGAAGCTCTACCCTTGGGAAGAAGCGATCATCGGGCAAAGGAAAATCTTCGTCATCTCGCCGGGTTAAGTCCGTTGAAGAGAAGCAGGACTCCATCATAAATGTATTTTCAAGCGATGCGCCAAGTCGTCCATTCTGTGATGGTTCTGAAGAGGGTAGTTCATCGATTGTGAAGGTTGATAATGAGAAGAAACCTGAGTTGTCTCTAAAGGTCACGCCTAAAGAGACTAAGTCGATCTCTCTAGCTGAGGGAATCCTGTCTCAATCTAGTATTGTGGATTCTGAAAGGAATGAAGAAGTTTCTGAGAGGAACTTTGGCTTGTCCCGCAGTAGTGGATCTCCAACAAAAAAACTTGTTCCTGTTCTTGATGCTGCCACTCGGAAAGCCAGAAAGAGAAAGATTAAATTTTATGTGGGTGATGATCAAAAGACGCTAAGGACCGATAAGAATAAATGTGCTGCCGACACTTCTAAAAAATGTGGGTCTAAAGTAAATTCTGCCAGTCCTCAAACTAGTAAATCTCACCGCAAGCACAAGGAAGTTAAGCATGGGGCTTCCCCATCTCTGTTGAAAAGCAATACTGGGACGGAAATGGATATCCCTTTGAAAGATGAGGTGTAAATTCCTTCTTAGGTTCACCTGTATATTTTTTTTGTTCTCCTACGTGCTTATTCAAGTTTAAATACTTCTACATAAAGCCTCTTTTCATATTTCGATAACAAAATTTACTTAGCCTATGGTTTTGTGTTCCTTTGCACTCTATGAGACCCATGTTGCAAATTTCTTTGCAAATTCTAGAGAGAATATTTAGTTTTCTCTTATTAATTATCAAAATTATATAATTTACTCTTATTATTCTTCAGGGCCAAGTCCTTTAATGCCAAACTCAATATATGTGATAAAGCACGAAGATGTGGACATACAGTTGCTAACTTGAGCTTTATATACTTGGATTCAACTTGACCCTATGCCACATAACCACATAACGTGTGAATTTGTTGATTATAATTTTGATTTTGTATGTATGCATTTAACTATACTTATTAACTTCTAATATAATAATAGTGTATTCCTAAATAAAGTTTGGTCGTAGTCGACGCAGGAGTTTCCAAGCGTATCTAGTGTCGAAATTTTCTATATGTGTAGCAGTCAAGTGTCTTGGATTATATCGAGTAAATACATGAGAAGTATGTTCAGCTGTCCGATTTATAAAATAAAAAAAATAGTGGTCCAACGTCTCGGATGGCCTTGAGTAGATACTTGAGTGGTAGTAATTTGGCACAATACAATCCTATGACCTGTCTTCTAAACGATATTGTGATGGTAAAAAAATGTGCAGTGTGATAGTTGATAATCTTGAAGTTTTTATCTCATGAATATTATCAATATATAGGCTTTATATTGCAAAACTTTAATTCATGGTTTACTTATATATTAAAAAAACTTTAATTCAGTGCTTTGGTTGCATCTGCATAGTGCTGCATGATCCTTTTCTTTATTTGAGCTCCTTTCTGCCTCCTCCTTTTTTCCCGGTTTCCCTTTCTCTTGAATAGTGAATGTTGTGTTGGATTTTAAATCTTGTTCATATCATGTTTTTGGCTTGATGATTGATTGACAGCTTGATTTCTCATCCTTCCTGTCAATTTCTAATAAGATCCACTAGTTTGTTCAATAGTTTAGATATTCAATGTTGTAGCTTAAATTTACATTCTCACTCTTTTGCTCTGTTTCTTATCATTTCATTTCCATAGAAACTTAAAATTATACTTTCTTTAATATATTTTTCTAAAAGGCACTAGGCGGGCGGGCGTAGCGCCTAGGGGGCTTAGGCGATTTTTTTTACTTTAAGCTAATTTTAATAATTTTACATTTATCCAAATAAAACAATAATATAAAGCAAAACAATCTATAATAAAGGCTTTTGCTTAAAGTTCAAACACATATCCATATTACTAATGTCAAAGTTCAAATTCAAACATGCAATTGTTCAAAGTTTAAAAATATTTTAACGTATTAGTTTTATTCATAAACAAGATTTCTATTAAATAATAAAATTTAAAATTTCAAGAATTTAATTCAATATTAAAACTTAAGAAACTAAACATAAATTTAAAAATTATATTGAATTAAACTAAATATTACAAATGTATCATCATTTATATAATTTGAAGTTGGTACAAGTTCAAAAAATTACAAATATAATAAAAATATTCATTTTGACTTCACTTCTTGTTGTGATTTGATATGCTACAACCTGAATTATGAATATGGTAAATCATTAGAAAAATAAATATATCAAGATCTGGTTTGGGTCGTTACTAAAATAAAAAAAAACTCTTCGCCTAGACCCCACCTAATTTTTTGAAGGGAATTTTTTTCAGCCTTGGGCCTAGGCGAGGCGCCAGGGGGGCCTAGCGCCTAGGCGGAGCTTAAGCGGACCTAGGCGGGAATTTTTAGAACACTGAGGAAAAGGGAAAATTTGGTCGTCCAAGTCAAATTTAATGGTGCTTAGAGATTATAATATTATTTCATTTTACTCTTAAGTTAGCGCCGAATATTAAGAAAAATTCTGAACTACAATTATTTATGATTGAGTTTATGCTGAAAATATGAGAAATATGTACACTTAATGAAGGGAATGTAAACTTCAAATACACTTAACATCTATTATTTTTAATTTTTATATTTTGGAAAGCAACAACAATCATTATGAGGAGACTATTCATTCCTGATTCATATACTTTTTAAGTAAAAAGTTAATTCTATTTCTCTATACTAAATATAGCTCATTTATACCATGTAGAAAGAGAATTCCGGTTTACCAAGTTTTCCACATTTCTGATTATACCCTTGCAGCTTAGTTTCAAGAGAAAATGCCCTTACTAGTCAAGTGGTAGGTAGGGCAGCGCTATTCGATGAAGAAAACAAACTTTAGGAAAGTGGTAGGGTGGTTTAGCTGATTAGAGCAAAGAAAGAGGTGAAGGAACAAGAGGTTGTCCTCTCCCGGACCAGTAGTTCCACAATTACTACATTTCCAGTTCATCTGGAAATACTAACCTTGATTATACAAGGTGATGGACTTATCAGTAAAATAAAAAATAAAAGGTCACTTTAAGAATAAAAAGATACAAAAACAGAAGAATTCACTTGTATCGTTTTTCTTTTTTTGGGAGTATAACATGTCCTTATAGTCTCTCTTCCTCTCTTTCGTGATTTATCTTTAGTAAAATCTTGTTCTGGCCTTATATCCTACTTTTGAAATATAAGTAATCGTAGTTGCAAGTTCAACTCTACTTGAAGCTTAATGATTTTATTTCTTATTGGTTTATTTTTCACCCTATAAATCACAAAATTTTTATGCATAGGTTGTGTTAAATTGTGGGTTGGAATTATTTATGGATTGTTCCAAATCCCAATGCTCACTATACTTTTCCCCCCTTTTTGCTCTTAGCATTATTTTATCTTTTCCCCCAGAACTTGGCTTTATACAATATCTTTGATATCTCTTCATTTAGGGACCTCAATTAACTGTTTGATTAAGATGATTTTTTTACACTGCATGTGAAAGAACATATACATGCACAGGGTACTTGGGCTACCTCACATGCCAAATTTGTTGTCTGGGACTGATTATATAACGAGTTTGTATTATGAGTGATTTCCCTGCATTGTTAAGAATATATGGCTTTTCTGCATAATAGCACCAAAAACCTTACGCACTGGAGAGAAATTCTTAGTCACTAACTTGCTTGAAAAAATTATTGATAAAATTGTTAGTTATTGTGTAGAAGTGAAAAATATGCATATGCAAAGAAATATTTAGATCCGTAGAGCATAATATTTAGGACTAAAATATCAATTGACCTTGATCTCATGATCAGTAGCAGCAATAACTTGTGCAAAAACACAACTCATTAGTAATTTTCATACTGAGGAGCCTTTTATACAATGCTTTTATTTACTTTTAGAAAAATTAAAATTTTCTTTTTAACGATTAAGGTCTGCATAATGCATACTTTCCAAATATATCTTTTTAGAACTTGAACAGATAAGTCTAGTGTCCATAATGTTCTGAACAGAGGAGGGACCTAGGGATCAAATGGAAGAGGCAAGACTACCAACAAATGTTGCTCAGTGTGAAGGGGTGCATGCTGGTAATAGTTGTAAACTTGTAATAGAAGTATAGAACTGAAAGAAATTTCATTAAGAGGGTATCAAATAATTAATTAGTCTCCTATAACGGAATGGAAACTCTAGGAGCTAATAATGGATATAAAATCCACAGACGTGACGGTCAGTGTTGCATTTCTCATAACAATTTTTCTTGACCAAGGTAGCAACCTTTATATTTTCTGATTCTGGGGATCAAAAGTCATCCTTAGTTTGCCCCTAGGACTGTATGTCGTTTTACTATATATATTATCTTCATGGTCCTCAAAAGGATGGTTAATCCACGGAAGCTGTTGGATAAGTTTCTTTCCACAAATCATGGAGTCCCTGTATCCATTTCTTCCGCGCTTGTTCTTGTGGTTGTTTCTATTGCTATTGTAAGTTTTTATTATACTCACAAGAGTTGTCTTTCATGCAGATGGTCTCTGAGGAAGCAGGACATAAATCGCATAAATCACACGCAACAGGAAAAAATGTAGTTGAAGTATTGAAATGTGAAGGTCATGTTCCTAGTGATGCTCCACAGGTAATTGAATAGTTAGGATGGTTTTGTGCATATGCCTATCTTGTTATCTGTTAGCCATATAAGCATGTTATGTATGAATTCTGGATTATTATTATTATTATTATTTTGTTATTGTTTTTTTTTCTACCCCTCAATGGGTAGCAGTGTGCTATTTTACTTCTATTTTTTCATATGATTGTATATTACAGGTTGATAGGGTTTTGGGATGTCGAGTGCGAGCTACTGATATGAACCCTTCGCATCACATGACTGTGGCAGACACAAATGACCGGCCTCTAAAGGATTCTGTGTTTTCGGAAAATGTAAATAGAATTTCCGAGGAAAATCCAAGCTGTGGTGCTACTTCAGATGGTGGAGCTGCTGAAAATATCACCACACAGGATGATTTGAGCAATACTGGTGTGGAAAAATGCATTAAAAATGATTTGGGAGTGAACAAGATAAATGTATATAGAAGATCAGTGATTAAAGAATGTAGGGAAGGAAAGGGTATGGACTCATCGAGGAGTGACGTAAAGGTTTCTAATTCTACTGCAATAAATGGTAAAAACGAAGGCATTTACACTGCGAGTACAGAAGATATGGCAGAAACTGCTGGAGAGATATCGATGGGAGATACCACTGATTTTAGTTCCAACAGTCATGATAATAATGAAGATTCAAAAAAGTGTGAGATGTCTATCTCTCATAAACCTGCAGTCGCAAAGAAGATTGATATGGAAACAAGAACTAATTGTACTCGTGAAAAGAGAAGGATTGATTCCATCTTACCTGAATCTGTATCCTCCAATGGAGCAACTGTCTCATATGAATTTTTAGTCAAGTGGGTTGGGAAATCGCATCTTCAAAACAGTTGGATTTCAGAATCCCAGCTAAAAGTTCTTGCTAGGAGAAAACTAGACAACTACACAGCGAAGTATGGAAGGGCAGTGATAGATATCTGTGACGAACGGTGGAAGCGGCCTCAGCGGGTGATTGCTCTTCATTCCTCCACAGATGGTTCAAGTGAAGTTTTTGTAAAATGGACTGCTCTTCCTTATGATGAATGCACTTGGGAGAGACTTGATGAACCTGTTATTGGAAAATCACCCCATCTAATTGATTTATTTAATCAGTTTGAACGACAAGCAGTGGAAAAAGATTCTACCAAGGATGATACCCTTAGAGGAAAGGGTGAACTTCAACATAATGAGATACTACCTCTCACTGAGCAGCCTAAAGAACTTGTAGGAGGTGCACTATTCCCACATCAGCTAGAAGCACTGAACTGGCTCCGTAAGTGCTGGTATAAATGCAGGAATGTGATACTTGCTGACGAGATGGGACTTGGGAAAACGGTATCGGCCGCTGCTTTTCTGTCATCATTATACTTTGAGTTCAAAGCTAGACGTCCTTGTTTGGTTTTGGTTCCTCTTTCAACAATGCCAAACTGGATGGCGGAGTTTACATTATGGGCTCCTGACCTGAATGTTGTGGAGTACCATGGTTCTGCGAAAGCAAGAGCCATGATACGCCAATATGAGTGGCATGCCAGTGATCTAAGCGGGTTGAGTAAGAAAACAGCTTCTTATAAATTCAATGTTCTTTTGACTACTTATGAGATGGTCCTTGTTGATGCCTCTCATCTTCGTGGAGTTCCATGGGAAGTTCTTGTGGTTGATGAGGGGCACCGTTTGAAGAACTCAAGTAGTAAACTTTTCAGCTTGCTCAATACCTTTTCTTTCCAACATCGTGTACTTTTGACCGGTACTCCTCTCCAGAATAACATAGGCGAGATGTACAACTTACTAAATTTCTTGCAGCCAGCTTCGTTCCCTTCTCTATCCTCATTTGAAGAGAAGTTTAATGATCTGACAACTGCAGAAAAAGTGGAGGAGCTGAAGAAACTTGTTGCTCCTCATATGCTTCGGAGACTTAAAAAAGATGCCATGCAGAATATACCCCCCAAGACTGAACGAATGGTTCCGGTTGAGTTGTCATCCATTCAAGCTGAATATTACCGTGCTATGTTAACCAAGAACTATCAGATCTTGCGCAACATAGGAAAAGGGGTTGCTCAGCAATCAATGCTAAATATTGTGATGCAGTTGAGAAAGGTTTGCAACCATCCATATCTCATCCAGGGCACTGAGCCTGAATCAGGATCAGTAGAATTCCTTCACGAAATGCGTATAAAAGCTTCAGCAAAGTTGACTTTGTTGCATTCAATGCTTAAGATGTTACATAAGGATGACCATAGAGTCCTTATATTTTCCCAGATGACAAAGCTTCTTGATATCCTTGAGGATTATTTGAACATTGAATTTGGTCCAAGAACATTTGAGAGAGTGGATGGTTCTGTTTCTGTATCAGATCGCCAAGCAGCAATTACTCGTTTTAACCAAGACAAAAGTCGGTTTGTCTTCCTATTGTCGACACGCTCTTGTGGCCTTGGGATCAATTTGGCAACTGCTGACACTGTCATAATCTATGATTCTGACTTCAATCCACATGCAGATATCCAAGCAATGAATCGAGCGCATCGAATTGGGCAATCAAAGAGGCTTTTGGTGTATAGGCTTGTTGTTCGTGCTAGTGTTGAAGAACGCATCTTGCAGCTTGCAAAGAGGAAACTGATGCTTGATCAGCTCTTTGTGAACAAGTCTGGATCTCAAAAGGAGGTGGAAGATATCCTACGATGGGGAACTGAGGAACTTTTTAATGATTCTTCAAGCATAGGTGGTAAAGATACTGGTGAAAACCATGGCAATAAAGATGAAGCAGTTGCAGATATAGAACCTAACCGCAGGAGGAGAACTGGTGGTCTGGGGGACGTATACAAGGATAAATGTACGGATGGCAGCAGTAGGGTTGTCTGGGATGAAAATGCTATTCAGAAGTTGCTAGACCGTTCAAACCTCCAATCTAATTCACCCGATAATGTTGAAGGGGATTCAGAGAATGATATGCTTGGTTCGGTAAAGGTATAGCCTCTCTCATCCCTGTGTACATGCAATCCTGCACATTTAATTACGAGTTTTTATTTCTTTTTTATTTTATTTCTTCACTTATTTCATTCAAAACTTTATTTGATGCCTTTGTAATAGCAAACTTTTTTTACCATTTCTTTTAGACATTTTTTGGAATACTGTATCATTATTTGTTATTACATTTTCCAGCATATTAAAATGATTAACTTGCTTTATTTACTGATTGTCACATCCTTGACTCCTGGAAGGATTAATAGCATTCAGTCAATATATATATACATATATTTGTGACTCACATGCTCACAACCAATATGTAATTAATTACCAGCCAATATATATCACCATTTGCTGTAAAATATAAGAATCATCTGGAGTTTGCTAATAACAAAGTCTATCTCCACATTTGCAACTTTTATTCTAGATCATCTAGGTTGATGAAGAGATGACAAAGTGTAAAGATAAATAGGCATTTTAAATTATAAGGTTTTTTTTTAATACTTTTTTTTTTCCGTTTTATTGTTTTTTGATATATAATAACTATGGCAAGCATGTTTGACTGAATATGCTTTAGCTTCAAATGGGGATTTCTAAGGACTAGTGATGTGGTACGGTAGAAGAAATTCAATAAGTTTATTATTAATTTTGTATTGTTATTTAGAGATAAATGTGTTGCTAATAAAATTATTTAGTAGGATATTATAGTAATAACTTTTCATTAGGAGAGTTTTGATTGTAGTAGTAGATTTCAATTAGGAGAGTTTATTATAATAGTAGATTTTAGTTAGGAGATTGTTTTATTTCTAAATTAGGGTTTTTACTTGGACCCCAAGTATTGAGTTTTGTATTTAAACATTGTAATACTTTATTATTTTGGGGAGATTAATTTGAATATATTGATTTGAGATTAAAATTGTGTGTTTTTGTGTTTCTTTACCGATTCTTTGCGGAGATAGATACTCCTATTTCTTCTTTCTACCGCGTCCTACATCATAATGGTATCAGAGCCAAAATTTTTGTTATTGTTTGATTTCACTCGATTCTTTCCTACCCTATTTTTTTGGCCTCCATCAAATTGTCAAAGCTCGCTACAGAATAGACAACAATTTTCCGAGACTAAAGCACGATCTGCAGCAGGAATCGTCGTCGCCGTAGTCTCAATCTATTCAAAAAAAGTCTAATGTCTTCTGCCAAATTACAATTTGGTACCCTTGAGTTTTTGAAAATTTCAAAGCAGCCCCTTAAGTTTATGAAATTTTCAATTCCGTCCCCAAAGTTTTTAAAACTTTCAAATCAACCCTAAAGTTTTTGAAATATTCAATTTAGCCCCCACAATTTTTGATTTTTCAATTTAACCCCCAAAGTTTTTTTTACTTTTTAATTTAGCACCTCTACATATATACAATGTCTTCTAGGTTTAGCAATCCGGACTTTCTTTGTCTAAGATAAAGTAACTTGAGAATCGAACTTTGATTATATGCGAGCAATAAATAATTTAAATGGTCTTGTGTCCCGTATAGTACCGAGTATTGGAAATTATGTGATGAACTTGCACTTTTTGAAACAATTCTTGCAAATTTAAAGGCACATTACGAGTACATAACCACATGCTTTGTTCGTCCATATTTTGTTCAAGTACAAAAAAATGTTCATTCTAATCATGTTTGTTCAACTAAAGCGAAAAGTTCATAAGAGAAGACCTACAAAGTAAATTCTTAACAGTTGATGACCGTCTCACAATACTTAAACGTTTCAGTATCCAATATGAAATTGGTGAGTGTAAAGAAGAGCAAGTACTCTCACATATTGATGCTTGTGAGAAGCATGAAACGGAAGTTAAGTGTGTTGAACAACTTTCAGAGATAGTTTGCAGTGAGGAAATTGAAGTTAAAGTTTGACCCCAAATGCGGAAACATCAAGGAAGATAAAGTTGAGGTCAACCATGTTGATTTTCTTATTCCGGTTGATACATTCGAGTCCCAAGCTACTTCAAATCATTGTTATTCCTGAAAATTGTGCTAATGACATTAAAACATCGGATGCGAATGTTTTGTTGGAAGACATATCTCGGACTGTGGTTTATTATTCTACGATATTTCAAAACTCAAGGACGAGTTTTTTTCAAAGGCGAGGAGAATGATGCGGTACGGAAGAAGAAATTCAACAAGTTTATTATTAATTTGTATTGTCATTTAGAGATATATGTGTTATTAATGAAATTATTTAGTATGCTATTATAGTAATAACTTTTCATTAGGAGAGTTTTAAGTGTAGTAGTAGATTTCAATTAGGAGAGTTTATTATAGTAGTAGATTTTAGTGAGGAGATTGTTTCCTTTTTAAATTTTACTTAGTCCCCAAGTATTGAGTTTTGTATTTAAGCATTGTAATACTTCATTATTTTGGGGAGATTAATTTTAATATATTGATTTGAGATTAAAGTTGTGTGCTTTTGTGTGTTTCTTTACCGACTCTTATTCCTTCTTCCTATCCCGTCCTACATCAACTAGCTACTTCAAGGATTCATGAGAGTGGGGGGTTACCCTTGATTAAAGTCTTTTTACTCTTTTTCACTTCATGTCCTTTCATGTTCTTTCATGTTCTTTTTTGTTTTTCGATACGAAAAAGTTTTTTTTTCTAAAAAGAAGCGGCTGAAATGCCAAAAGGGGGAGTCAGCCATGTACACTATGTAAAGGAACCACGATAATAAAAAGAACCTCCTAGGCCATCAAAACAAACACAACCCCCGCTTAACCCAAAACCTCTATACAATTTTCCGAGGGCACCCAAAAGGTAGCCACACTATGACACCCGTCACAAAGCCCCCAAGAAATCATTAAAAGAGGCTGTATAGTCATTTGGCAACAAAAGAGAAAAAAGAAAAATATTAGACGGAATAAAAAAATCGGATGTAAACAATTGATCTCTCTTTATCTTCAAAGCATTTTCTTTTTGTTGTCCTTCTATGTTCCTCTGTTCTTTCTTATAAACTTTATTATCAACTTCTTTTATCCCTAAGTAGTTTAAGTAGGCTAGAAATGGATCCCATATGAAAGCGTAAAAGTAGAAAGATAAGAAGACAAAAATATAAAACAGATAAAATTAAGAAAGAATATAATAAAAATAAATAAAATATAATAAAACGATAAATTATTTCTAATTAAGTTTATTGTTTTATCAAAATTGAAATTTCTCATTGACTTTTGTTGATTATATTTTTAGAACAGTCAATGGTTAAAATTTTTGCTCATTGTTTCTTGTATGTGGAAAGTTTCATTTTACATATTCAACGAGGCATCTCTTCTGCTTTAGGTTCCAGGCTTTAGGGGTCCTCTGTTTCTGTTGTATTTGTGGTAGAGCTAATATTGCTTGTTATTTTGTAATCATTATGAATCTATTTAACATCCTGTTATATTTCCTTTTGTTTAATGTTTTCTCATATTTCCATTAGTTGCTGGAGTGGAATGATGAACCAGCAGAAGAGCAAGAGGGAAGCGAATCACTTCTTGTGGCGACTGATGATACTTGTGTGCAACATTCAGAAAAGAAAGAAGATAAAGTGGTGGCTGTTACTGAAGAGAATGAATGGGATAGGCTTCTGCGAGTGAGGTGAGGAGTTGGTTCTTCTGGTCTCACTTATGTAATTTCATTGCTTTAGGTATATACGTGGCACTTGAAATATACAGACGGTTGTTTCAATGTGCCGTGCCGCGTCTTTCCCCAGAAACATGTCAGTGTTTAACACAACAAAATGCTAAAACGGCACTTATGTATATGTTCCGCTGCAATTAGCTCTTGGATACAATAAATTGTCTGCAATATTAGACAATGTAAAAAGCAGACTTTTGTAAAGTAGCTCCTAACTTCTTCCAAAGATACGGTCTGAGGAGAGTTTATTTACCTTCAAATAGATGGATAAAGTAATAGTTCAATATAGTTGTGCTCATGGGAGCATAAACCTAATCAGCGGTGCCTTAAATCTTCAAAATCTTGCGATGGAGGAGCCGGAGATTTAAACAATGTGCATTAGAGGTCCATCATCAGTCTACTTGTTTGACCTTGTTTCTATCCAGTTTCTCTTTGGTTAGAGTGAACACAGCCTGATTGCTAGCAAGCAAAATGCAGAAGCTTGCAACTATATGATTGGTTTGTGTGGACATGTCAACCACCTGTGAATTTGTAAGAAAACAGAGATGTCAAAATAGTGGAAGATTTTCCCAAGAATGTGGTAGAAGCATAATGTTGTGATGTGCCTCTTCCCTATTAAACATACCAAAGTCTGCAAATTATATGCATATATTTGTTTCAAGATATAATATTACTTATCCAAAAATAAATAAATTATATATTGAAGATATAAAAAGAATTTACGATTATAGTGCATATATATGAATATTTCGTAGTTACATTTGTTAGTGGAGAGAACTTGTAGCCAATGGAGTAATTATCAATTACAAATGTTTTTCTAATATTGTGTTTTAATTCGTTTATTGGATTGTAGATGGGAAAAATATCAAAATGAGGAGGAAGCAGCTCTTGGTAGAGGAAAACGATTAAGGAAAGCTGTTTCTTATAGGGAAGCATATGCTCCACAACCTACTGAGTTATTAAGTGAGGTACTGTTATTTGCATTCAAGATGTAACCTAATTAATCTTGTAGCCTGTAGGGGTATGTTGCTTTTGTATTTCTGCGTTTCATTTTTATAATATATGTTTAAAATTCCTAAAATCCTTCTTTGCAACTTATTCTTATTCAGAGAAGAAGCATTCGCGTATGTTGATTTTGATCAAGTATAGATATAGCCTTTTCTTTTTTGCTTATAATGAAAGGAAAAAGAAAAGAGAAAAAAAATACCCTTCTTTTTCTTTTTAAAGAAAGAAGATATAGCTTCTTATTTTCTTCATGGTGGCAGAGTTTTTCTAGCTGATAATTTGTTTCTAACTGGAGAAATAAGAAGAGTATGAGACTTGTATGGAATGCAAGTACTTATAAAAGAAATACGCATGCCCCTTCCTTTTGCTGCTTTGTTTGGTCTTCACTGGGTCGTGCCTTGTTCAGTGAAGGCTGCTTGGAAAGGTCCTCAACCTAGTGTGTGGACCGTCTGGAGGGAGAGGAATAGGATAGTTTCCAAAAAGGTGGAGCTGCCGGCTATCCCAATTTGATATAATCTGTTGAGCGTTTTTAGTTTTGGCTGGAGGCTGCTTACAGGGCTCAGCTATATTGCTTGTAGCGTTTTTTGGGTGATTTTTCTTTGGAGAACTGATTGTTTCTCCATCTTTTTTTTGGTGTGCTTTTATGATGGGGATTTTGGGGGACATTTGGTATTATATGTGGGAATAATATTCCAAGTTTGCAGAGATCTGGAAATGTTAATGGTGGTTGGATCCTTTGCCATTGTTGCATTTTTTATAAGCTCTTTTTGGGATTTAGACGGAGCGGATTGCAGGGGATTTTAAAGATTAACATCTTCTTTTCTAGTTTCTAAGGGATGGAGTTTTTTCCTCATACCTATGAAAACAAGACAAAACAAGTCATTGGTATTATGTTTTTTGGCTTCTTGTTCATTCTCTTTGGAGCATGAGGATTTTGTCCTCTCCTTTTAAATTTCTTTTCTCTTTTCTATTAAATTCTTTTTTGAATCTGTTAGTGGGGACTGCATTATATGCTTGTTATAGTGATAATTTATTATTTATGTAAGCAGAGTGGTGCTGATGAGGAGCCAGAGCGTGAATATTCACCGGCAGGTCGAGCTCTTAAAGAAAAGTTGTGAGTTTCAACTCCTTTGAAAGATTTTTTACTTTGTTTTTAGTTAAGATTTTATTTGAATGTATACCTTTACTCATAAAACAGAATATTCCCGTTTGACTGATATCTAATTCTTTTGAACTGTCTGACATTAGTAATTCATGAACAACTTAGTTGAAACTGAATTAGACTGGATGCACTTATGATAGAATCAAGGGAATTGATATTTTTATTTCTCACGTGAATATTGAGTAGGTCCCACTTTCATGTGAGAGACAAAAATATGATATTTCCTTGTGAAATTATCAATTTCCAAGAATCAAATTTGACTTTTTTAGTCTATGGTAGATGCTATAGTCTAATATGTAACTCTTGTGACAGTGCGAAGCTTCGGTCCAGACAAAAAGAACGTTTGGCTCAGAGAAATGCAATTGGTGCACCTGTTCCAGTTATGGGATTACCTGGACTTGAACCCCCATTGCTCCCTACTTCCAGTGTTCGAGATAGTAATCCAACGATCAGATCTGATCAGCCTAGTGGCGAGGAGTCGTCAGCAATTGACTTGGAAGATAACAGACATTGTCAAAATTTGGAGGCTCCAAAGACCAAGTCTGATTTGGATCCGAGGCTGAGCAAGTTATCAAAACATAAAATGAGAAGTCATCTGGATTTTCCCGTAAAACCTTTTGGTCGTCATTCTCTCGAGATTGTCTTACCAGGTCACCATTTACAGGGAACTGGCTTTACAAATTCAATGTCGACCAACTTGTTGCCTGTTCTGGGTCTTTGTGCTCCCAATGCCAACCAGATGGAGTTGTCAGAGAAAAACATTCCTAAGTCTCACAGCAGACATAACAGGAAAGGAAGTAGACCAGGGTTCCCATTTGAAATAGCCCCTCTACGTGGGAACCCAAATGAGACGGATGTTAAACCTCATGAGCCTTTCTCAGACAAGTTTAAACTACCATCTGCCTCATTAGAAGCTTTGCAACGTGGGCCAAAAAATAGTGTACCTGATAATTATCTTCCGGTTAGGCTGAATTTTCTCCTTCTCTCAATCTCATCCCCCCCTCCCCCCCCCCCCTCTCCTTGCTCTTTGTGCATGTGCACATGCTTTATAGCATATCTTTAACTTGTGCATCTGTGATGTCTTATTTTATTTGCAGCATTCTTTTCCTTTCCCAAGAGGAAAAGGTTCTGATCATTTAGAAGCTTATAGACCAAGTTTCTCAGAACTTCATGAAAATCTGGCATTGAAATTGCTCCCCAAATTCCAAGAAACTTCTGGGCCAAGTTTCTCAGAATTTCATGAAACAAGGGCACTGAAATTGCTCCCCAAAACCCGATATTCGGCTACATATGTACCAAATCCGCACCCTGACTTGTTCCCCAGCTTATCGTTGGGGTCCAGAGCTGGGGATGTAAATGATTCTGTACATGATTCTGTACAAGACCTGCCCACAATGCCATTGTTGCCAGATTTGAGGTTTCCGCGTGACGATACACCAAGATATGATCAGCAAGAGATTGAGGTGCCTCCTGTGTTGGGTTTAGGTCAGATGCCACAAACTTATTCATCATTTCCTGAAAACCACAGGAAGGTTCTTGAGAACATAATGATGAGAACTGGCACAGGACCTAGCAACTTTCTTAAAAGGAAATCTATAAAAGATATATGGTCTGAAGATGAACTCGATTTTTTATGGATTGGGGTTCGTAGACACGGACGGGGCAATTGGGATACTATGCTTCAAGACCCAAGGTTAAAATTTTCTAAATTTAAAACTGCAGGAGATTTATTCACCAGGTGGGAGGAGGAACAACTCAAAATTTTGGACGCACCAGATCTTCCTGTGCAAAAGCCCTTCAAGCCTACGAAATCTGGAAAATCTCCATTATTTCCAGGCATCTCTGATTCAATGATGACAAGGGCACTTCAAGGAAGTAGATTCGCTGGGTCGCCAAAATTTCAGTCGCACCTGACGGATATGAAATTGGGTTTTGGCGATCTACCATCCAGCTTACCACATTTAGAACCGTCTTTGCACAGTGAACATTTTTCACCAATTCCGACTTGGAATACTGATTACCTGCGGGCAAGTTATTCTGGAGCTTCATCTGCTGGACCCTCTCATAGACCAGGGACTTCTAACACTCACATGGAGCAGCCATTTCTTCTCAATGCATTAGGACCTAGTAGTTTGGGTTCCCTTGGTTTGAACTGCTCAAGCAGTTTTGATTTACAGAAGCTGGAGGATGACCAGCATGCAAGTAGGAGTTGGAAATTGCCGAGTTTTCTTGATAATAAGATAGGTAGTGGTGTATCAACAAATGCGGCATTGTTTACCGATTCTAATAAAGGACAGAATGTGTCCCAATCGAAAGGTAAAGAAGTGGCTGGAACTAGTTCTTCAAACAATAAGCTGCCCCATTGGCTTCAGGAAGCAGTAAGTGCTCCTGCAAAACCGGAGTATCCGGGCCTGCCACCAACTGTCTCAGCTATAGCACAATCAGTTCGTTTGCTATATGGATATGATAACCCTACCATTCCTCCATTTTTGGTTTCGGGCCTTCCTCCTCCCCAACCAAAGGATCCACGACGGAGTTTGAAGAAAAAGAAGAAACGAAGGACGCGTACAGTCCAGCAGTTCCCTCGAGATAATATTGCAGGAACCAGTCATAACTTCCAAAGCAGCCTCCGTGGTGACAATATTGTTTCATCTTCGCCTCTACTGGTCACACCACCTTTTCCTTTGCTTCCGCAATCAATTCCTGGAACTTCAGGATTCCCTTGGTTGGAACCCGACCTCAATATGCTGCCTTCAAGTGTAAATATGCTGAATCCATCATCAACATCAGTACATTCAAACCCCGAAAAGAAAAGAAACACGGGAATGTCCCCCTCCCCTGAAGTGATTCAATTGGTAGCATCCTGTGTTGCTCCCAGCCCACCAGACACAAGTTCAAATTTCATTGAAAGCGAGCTCCCTCCTCCAAATCCAGTAATGGTGCCAGTTTTGAACGACGCTTGTGGGGAACTGAAGGATAAGCAGAGTTCATCTGTTAATATGTTCTCACACACCGAGGTGATAGCAGATCAGACTGAAAGCAGGGATTCCAGCAAGACTCAGTCAGAACCTAATCTACCGAATGCTGAGGAAATATCGTCAGAAGGTACCCTCTCGGATCATCAAGCTAGTGACCGTGAACCTTAAGACTTTTCATGGGGTAAAGTTATATACTTGCTCATTATATCTATTCTGCTTGGACGTTCGAATGACCCACCGACCCCGACCCCGTCATCATTGTGTGCCAATTTTTGTAGGGATGATCCATTTGAGTGTTTAATTAGCAAATATGGGATCATTATTAGGATACTTTTGTAAAGTTTCTGTATGTGAAAAATGAAATATATAATGTTCACTTGGGCATTGCTTTTGTTTATTATATAAAAAATATTTTCAGACAACAAATGTTATGGGTAATAATAGCTCTGAATAGACATATTCTAGTTCTTAATGTGGCGGCTGAAGAAGTTGAAATGTGTAATGTCGACCAACAAATACTGGTGGTTATAACAGGTTCCTTAGCAGCTCGGACAGGAAACGTTAGTTTTACTGGGTAATGACTATTCTACCCTTGTAGCTTTTCTGATCATTTTTCTACCCTTAATTCGAAAACAATAATGATTTCGTGAAGACAAAAATATGATACAAAATGATGTGAACAATAGTTATAGTTATTGATTCACTAATTATAATTTAACAAATTATTTTGTATTAAATTATCTTTCGTCGCGGTAATATTACTCATTTGAAAATGATGATTTTAAATAAATAAAATTTCAAATTAATCTCTAATATTAGTTAGTTAGAAATATAGTGGTGCTTCAACTAAAACTACAAATTTGATGGTTTAAGAATTTTATGTTACTTTATAATTTAAAAATATAAAATATCTTAATTTTAGTTAGTATGGATAAGACAAGAAAATGTCTCACTAATTTTGAAATACAACTTGAAGATTAATGATCTCAAACAGTGGTTCCATAATAAAATAGTTGAAAAATTCTAAGCAAACATGAAAATTATAAAACACTCCCGTTCAATTATCATGTTATGTTCCCCTAGAAAAAATTTAAAATAATTTATTAGCACGAAATAATAAATATAATTTTAGATATTATTGCTGCCATCCCCACTTATCGCGGAACATTGTCCCTAAAATTAGACCATTTTTAAGTTTGTATTGGAGATGCTGCCATATAGCACATGCTTGCCAACCTTTAAACAACCCTCCTTTCGTTTGGAGAGCAAATCCTGTGTCCTTATTTTTCTTGTATGTCAAATTTTAAGTGAGGGATAGGAAAAATAGGGACAAAGAATCCCCACCCCACTCCCCCACTCCCACCTAACTTACAATAATATCAATAGATCTTACACCATTCCCTTTTATTTTCTTTTTTTTTTAATTTAAAAGCAAATCTTGATCATCATATTTAATTTTGGAATGAATGTTTACAAGATATGGTGGTTAGTTCAGTCTCTATAACCATTATTTGCTAGAGATCGACTCTCATATATATTTCATTTATATATATATATATATATATATATATATATATATATATATTATTACTCTATTCGTTCTAAAATTAAAGATACAATTTAATTTTTGATGTCTCGACAACATAAACATAGATGTAATGTTCCCTCAATTAATCTTAGGATATGATTGTGCATAGATCTATATAGTATAGTAGTTAAGTTGACTAGTGTGAAACTAAATCTAAAATATACAAACTGGCCTGAGCCAGGCTAGCCAGCCATGAAAGAAACAAAGAGATGAATCTATTGTCCCAGCTCAACTCAACTGAATTGGAGTCTTTTTATCCCAAACTAGTTAGGATATCGTCTCGAGAGAAATTTAAAAGAAAATAAAAACTAGAATATTGGTTATATATATATATATATATATATATATATATATATTTCTCTAGTGGGAAGTGGGCACAATTAGTCTTGGACAAGTAGTTGTTGTGGCATTTGCTACAAACCTAGAAGAGAAGGCATAAAATCTAGAGTAATAATCTTCATCCAACAAGCTGCTTCCACAACCACTTGTATCAAAGTTTAAGGAGTAGCTCAACGGATCATACCGGCATTTAAGCCTAGAAGACTGTCGTCGGCGTAGCAACCGGCTGTGTTTCTTCAGCTTCCTCACTAGTTTTGTTAAGCTACAGCAGCATGTTGATGATGAAGTACTTGATCCGTTATTCGATGACAAGTTGGTGGTGGACCCACCAATGCCACCACCGTAGGTGGTGGTGGAGGGAGTGTTTCTTGGCCGCCAAGGAAATCCCATTTGAGTCATAGTCTTTTTTTTTTATAGATGGGGAATATTGGGGGAAAAAAATGGTAGGACTGGACTGTATAGGAGTAGTGAGGAGATCTGTGGCTACTATTGTTTGAATATATATATATATATATAGGGGTCAAGGGTGGTGAGGAGTGAGAATTGATATATAAATTAATTTAGTAGAAAATTTATTGATATTTCTGAAACCATGTTCCACTTGGTCCATGCACCTAAATTTTCTGAATTATTGTATTGGTCATTTGTTTTCTTCGATCTCTAAAAAGTCACGGTCAAAGTTTAATTTTAGTAATATTCAACCATGCATTATATATATATATATTGTTGATATTTTTAAGAGTTCTTTTATACGGATATGAAAATTGGATTTGAGTGACGAGTATATTTGAATTTTATTTATTTGTATTTTTATTTTTATTGGGTTCAAAATTCAAATACACTCGAATCCAATTTCATATTTTATTTTTATGTCCATAGAGAATTTTTGTATTTTCAATTACTCCAATTGAAATAGTCGGGATGATTCAGAAATCAAAAACTCTATGTGGACATAAAAATTAGAGATGTTTAATTTAAAATACATTCATATTTTAAAATATAAATAAATAAAATTTAAATACACTCAAATTTAATTTTTATTTCCACGAGTTCTTCAGAAATTGTTTGGCTGGAATGACGTGGAGTAGACAGTTTCAATTAATTTGTGGGGCCTAGAAACATGTGTAAAAAATAAAGTATATTAAATTAAGATTATTGTAATTGTACTATAAGGTTAGGACTTGAGCTAATCTATCCCTAAAAGTTTAAACATACTTTGGATCCAACCGCATTTTGTCAGTCACATACATGAATTAATAAAGTTATGAAAAATGATATTATTTTTCTGGTGTATAACTATAATTATTAATTTTTAATAATATATTTGATATAATAAGACAATTTAATAATTCTATCCAAACTCATGTATTGATATAAATCGCAATTGTAATTTTGACAAAATAAATTCTCATATTATTAATAAGTTTTATAATTGTTTGTTGTATTAATTATTGTAAATATTGCATTTTTTTCTTGTTCAAAATCAAATGCTACAGTTAAAATATAATTTTTAATATAATTAATACAACAAAAATTAACAAATTTACCAATAATATATATAGTGTGATAACTTTATTGTAATCGGATTCTAAATCAACTATATAAAGTCGATCTTATTTATCACAATACATAACGGAACTCAAATGAAAATAAACATAGACAAGAACATTAAATATGTTCGGCACTCAATTGGATAACTTATTTTTTTAATATATTTTCTTAAGCAATTTTGAAGCATATACGGAAAGAATAAATAAAGATAAAGAACACAGGAGGTGAGGAACATCTTATATTTTTGTGAGGTGTCTTTCTAATAATGTCCTGAAAAATTATGTTAGATTTTGCATATTTAAATTTGATGATAATGTGATTAATGTATATTTGTATTAGTATGATTTGTAAAGTTCTTATTAATAATTTGATTCAATGTACAAGGATTTAGATTATAAAGATCAAATAATGTTAGGTTGATCTGATGTATAGTTGATAGGATGTTCGATACTGGTAAAACTACTCTGCTAATTCGTAATGTGAAGATTGATCATATAATAAGTGTATGATTGCAATACATCAGATGAGTCGCATAGCGTTTGCAGATATCGTAAAGTTCACTACAAGTTGTAAAGTATACTTTAGTTTATAAAGTGGACAAAAGAATTATAAAGTCAAGCAAAGCTCGTTAAGAAGAACCTGAACGTAAAGTACTCCAAGCAATCACTGAGCAAAAGTCTTATAATAATGATTACTCGAGGATTGTTCAGTAATAGAAAATCGCAAAGTTCATTCTAAAAATGACATGGCAAGATAACCATTGCAGAAGAGCAAGTCGTAGAGTAAAACTCTAGATCTATCACCATTGTAGAGTAGTCAAGTTTGACAAGATGACTGACATTGGAGTGTTGCTAATTAAAGGTCCCGATGCATTCACCAAACATCCTTGGTTGAAATCGAACATCAGAATATGTGTCTAACAGCTAGGTTGGTGAAAAGTGACACGTCAAGGGTGTTAGGTGAGAAAGCAGACTGATGTGACAAGCAAGCTAAAAAGCAGTTGACACCTAAGTTTAAAACGTTCACATTAAGAATATCCCAAAATATTTGAGTATTAAATGCGCAAACGGGCATCTAGCAACGGGAAGATGTTCAGCAGATTATAAAAGCCAACAAGGATTCAAACTAAAGTATGACGAACACTTATCAAAAAGCCTAAACTTTCAAAAAGAAATAGAATGAACTCAATGATCTTGAATATCTAGTTCAAGTTGTTAATTACTTGAGAAAAAAAAGCTTAACGCCATCTTAGCAGCACCTTTCAACAAGAATCAAATGATAGATCATCAAAGGGCCAAGAGTCTTTGTCTTATGCGGGGCTTGAAGAGTGCATAGTGTCCTTGTTTGCGTGACGAAACTCTTAGTGAAATTCTTACTTGTGGAGTAGAAGAGCGGATTAGGAGTTTTTCAGTTTCTGAACCACTTAAAATTTATTGTATCTTTACTTTATTATTCTTACTTTTCATTTGCTTGCTTATATTAATCTTACTAAATTCAGAACTAGAATTAGTTTTCAATCTATAAGGGGATTTTTCGAAAGTCATATTCCATTGTACTTAATCAACCTGGTTAACAAATATTTGGTAATATCCTATAAACAATCAAAAGTTTTAAAAAATCTATTCAACCCTCCTTCTAGATCTATAAGTGCCTCCGAGAAAGAACATTATAAAATACCCTTTTGTGCATAACATGAGAGAGAGTGTTTTTTTTTATGAAACAGTCTAATCGACTAAAATATATTGAAACTGTAAATTGTTACTAACGATGAAAAAATTATAATACAAAGAATTAAAATGGTAATTATTTCAAACATAATAAGAGATAATCAAGAAATGTTAATCGTATCAACAACTAGTGGATACAAGATATATTCCTAAAAAATAGTCATAATTCCAAAATAATAAGAGAATATGTAGATATGAGCATTTCTTTAATAAAAATAAAGGAAAAGCAACCGTCATGATAATGTCATACCCAAATCTGAACAATATATCTTTAACCATTCAAGCACCCAAAAATTGCTCACCAACAAAAAAAAATGAACATTTATAGTATAGATTTATTACTAATACTCGCTGTATAAATGAAATTATTATTCCTAAAATTAATTAACCAATGAGTCCAAGTTTACTTTTTGAAATGGTGATTCCCTGGGCCCATAAATCTATGATTAAAGAAACTGAATCATGTTGTATGATTGAAAAGGACTGAATCGATAAGAAGATAAAAGTCAATGGATATTGATTAAGATTAAAGTCTGAGGATCAACTGAATCATCACGTGCTTGTCACAGGCCGCCTGAGATAGGAGACAGGGAGAGCACATGGTTAAGATAGGGGTTCCCAGAAAAAAGCACATTGTGCAGTGCAAATAAAGCAATAACCAACCGATCTAATGTTCTTTTCATTTCCTTTTTTTAAAGGTTTTTCAGTACAAAAAAATTAAGCTATTTGAGGAGAAGAATAACTTTTTGAAGAATTTAAAGTGATATTCGAACATGAAACTTAAAGATTATAATAACTGAATCTTAATCATTAGACTAAGATTTTATCGGCAAATACAGTATGTGAATACATGATATATGAAAAAAATTAAGAAAGATGATATATTAATTTATTCTATATCATCACTTAAAGTTAGAGATGACAATTTGGACTGAAACCAGTTGGACTGATCGATTTTTGTCCGAAACGTTTGTCTCGTCGGTACAGAGTCTCATTGAGATACGAGTAATTCAGAGTCTCATATCCTTTCAACATAATCCACGTCGTACAGAGTCTCATTGAGATACGAGCAATTCGATATGAGAAGATCGTCGATCGTTGCTTGTTCGAGTTGCGATCCGATCTTCTTTTTCCAACGCTATCGTTGCTTGATGTTCCTTCTTCTTCCAACACCAATTTCAATTATAGAACCGGAGGCCGCTTCATTTACCGGCCAGCCGAACAGAGACGAATTTGCAGCGGAAGCCCTTTTAGCCTATTGAATGAATTCACCTACCAACAATGCCAAGCGTTTCTGGTTGGGACATCAACTGCTCGCAAGACTTCAGAGTTTTAATCGAGTCTTTTAGGCTTTTGTTATGGAAGTAGCGTGAATTGCGTAATTTTCGTCTTTCCTATCTCTATCACTCTATGGTATAGACTCGGTTATGTGTTGTAGTTGAAGTTGTATGAAGAAAAAGATTTAAGAATCACATCGCCCCTTGAAAAGAGTCGATGTCTAATTTTAATAGTATGACAGAGAATGCTTGGAAGAGAGTTGGAATCACTTTACTCCACCTATTAAGTTTCTGGGATTGCATTTTATAATATAAATGATCCAGTTTCGCTTTGTATGTTCGCCAGATGTTTGTAAATTTTTTTTATAGAGGAAGAAAAGAGATTTGAAGATAAAATTGATTAGAAAGGATAAAAAAATAAGATATTTTACATTATAAAAATAACCTTATAAAATAAATAATATGACCATTTTGCCCGAGTACAACTCTCGATTACGTTTTGAAACCCATTTTTCTCTCTACACTGCTGACAATTTTCTCTATCTAGTATCTACACTACTGAGTTCGCCGAGTTCTTCCGCGGTTTCCGCCGCCGTTGGTTCTGTTGTCTGCCGCAATTTTCCGATCTACTTCTTTGTGTTGAAATCTCTGGTAAGATCCCCAAATCACGTGCCCTAATTTTTTCAAATTTATGTTAATCATGTTTTCTCATTTACTTAACCTAAAAATACAATTTAGTTTTCCTTGTGCTTCATCCGCAATAGCCTGTATCCAGTTCTCTATCATCTCACGGAAAAGCAGTCACTTTTTTTTTTCCAATTTTCTTTTTTATTTTATCCTTTTATTTTCATGTATGCGGTGCTACTCGAAAATTGAACACTACGTGTTTGAAGAAAACAAATGCCCGACTGAGTTTTTGATTTTTTTGTATACTAATCACTCAATTGAACATTTGAATGAAACCATTTTGGTTTATAGTTGAAAATCATTATTTGGAGCAAGTCTTTTGCAAATTTCCAATGTTCATGATTCATGAAACTCTGGTGATTACATATATCATCAAAGAAATGAAAAGGCCTTTATATACCATCAATGAAGGTTGCCTTGCTTGAATTTTGATCAATAAAAGATGTGGGATTTATTAGTTGGAAGAGGACACTTTTTGTTTCATGTTTATTTGAATTTTTGCTACATGGGTTTGATTTATTGTATGCAATTAATAAGTTGGTACTCCTTTTTCACATTATTAATAACAAATTAAAAAAAATCACAAAATTTAATTCAATATACACCACAACATAACTTAAACTCATCCAGCAGAAACAAGTTTTTATAATGGGTAGTTTGATATAAATTTTAAAATAAAATATTACCATCTTCGGCAGCAAAAAAAAGTTTGTACTACTATGAAAAGTTTGATGTTGCGCAAAATGTACATGAAATTCCCTCATTTTTTGATACTAAGGTTTAAAGATGGACTATTTGGTTTATAATTGAATATTAGATTTTTGTTTGCACTTTGCACCTTTGTGATGAGTCATTATTCGGGTGGAACCTTCTCTTATAGGTAAGTTGCAACCTAAAATTATACAGTTCATACAGACAGAGTGACACACATATGTATATATATATATATGTATGTAGATGTAGTTTGAATATGTAGATGTAGTTTGAATTCTCTGATTTGTATAAAAACTAACAATTTTATGCGTTTAAGTGTCTAATTTGTGTTTGCGTGTACTTCATATAAGTTATAGAGTATATAGACAATTAAGAATGCTGTTTGAAATATTTATTTAAGAATCAATTTGATTGTAACGAGAATAGCTCATTAAGTTTGCAAAAGTTCGATATTTATGTGAAAAGCTTCAAAACTATTACAGGCAAAGTGTTATTTTGCTGTACTTTGATACCATTTTTATTTAATTTATTAAAATGTGAAACTCAAAGTCAAAGGCCAAGTAGCTTCCCCCTGGTTTTAGATTTAGTGGCCCTTTTGAAAATTAAGTTGTCGATTTCTATTTTTTCCTGAATTTAATGTTGAGAGATATGTGACGTATAATGGTTAACGATAAGTGAAAGTAGCAGTGGTACATTTTTTGGGACTCCCTCTTTGGGAGTGATGTAGCATTATTTTCAGGATTGGTACCTTGCAGGTTTCCCATAGCATATTATGTTCTTCTGCAAATAGACGTGTCTTCAACTTTAATAACCTCAGGAATTTCAACTGCACTTCATCTTGAGCTTGTAAGGTTTCAAAATTTATCAAGTACAACTTATCAAAAGTTTTTTTTTTTTGATAAAAGAAATGTAGGAATTAAAGCAGCCAAACATTTAATATACAATTTCACTTCGATACATTCTTTTTATTATACAAAAATTATAACTTTCAGTAATGTGGAGCTCAAGAAATGACTTCATGTACATCCCCAAAATTTTTTAATCTTAATAACTATGTGATAGGATAGGAATTTGCGTACTTTTTACAGACGTGGCTGATAAAATATTAAGGGGTAGCCAATCAATGCAAGGATAATAATACAATGTGAATATTTAGTTGGACTGCTGTTGAGGTGATAGAGGATAGATTTTGTAACTTTGCCTATATTGTTCCCGTTGATTGTGGGTAGTTCCGAGTTGCCTATGATTCTATGAGTGTTCATGTTGAGTGTATTCTTTCTCCATTTGTCTTCTGACGCATCTGTATGACTTTTTTTGTTATTTATTATTATTTCTATTTTTTACGTTGTTTTTTGTGGCAGAAATACCAAGTGGAGAAATCTGACAAAGAAATCACACAAACATGAGCATGCGAGTGGAAGAGGAGATTGTGATTGGGAAGATGGATAAGATTAAGAGAAGTAAGAAGAAAAAGTCGAGTGACTTTGAAAATGTAACTGATTCTACATCTGTAGAAACTATGGCGGTGGATAATAACTTGAATTCTAGAGAAGCTAAGAAAAGGAAGAATAAGAAGATACATGTGATTGGTGGTGACATAAAACTCGATAGTGGGTGTGATGAAGCTATAAATGCTGAGAGTTATTTAAAATTGGATGAAGGTAATCAACAGGAGAAACTTCAGAAGAATAAAAACAAGAGAAAAGTAAAATGTGGTAGAGAGATAACTGACTACTCAGATGCAGCAGTAGCAGTGGAAGCAAGTGGCAAAGAAGATACGAAATTTAAAAGCAAGAAGAAACATCAGGTCGTTGGAGATACTATAGTCGATGGCACACGTAATGAAACTTTACACAAGTATAATAATGTGGAGGTTGATGATGGTCAAAAGGATAAAGATCAGAAGAAGAAAAAGGCGAAGAAGAGAAAATTAGACTCTGGTGAAGATAAAGACAATTTGAATGACAAGGCTCAAACTGATGGAAAGGAGAAGAGGATCTCTCAGACAAATGATAGGGTGGACGGAGGGCGTGCCAGTGAGTTGAAACAAAGAAAAAACAAGGAGAAAAGGAATGAGGAGAAGAAAGAGGAAGGAAGTGATGAGGTGTGTAAGGGACACAAAAGCTTTGAGAAAGAGGATATCAATGAAAGTGAAAACACGAACGTAGGGGCTAGAAGGAAGAAGAATAAGAAAAGGATGCGGGAAAACAAGGATTTAAATTTTGAGGGAGATGAGAAAACAAAAGATGGAAAAGAGATTGAAAATCCAAGTAAAGACTGTGATAAGGACGGTTTGGAGAAGGTTGAAAGGAAAACGAGGAAGAGCAAGAAGAACAAAGATAAGGATGGTTTGGGCATTAGATCGGAGAATAAGATGATTAAAAAAAGAGGTAATGGAAGCACTGTTGTTAAAGTTAATGATTTTGTAGACAGTGAAGGCAATGCTCATTTAGAGCTAAATCAGAGACAGAATACTGAGGCCACAAATGGAATCATAAGCAGGAGGAAGAAGACCAAGTCAATTGAAAATGGTTCTGAAAATCCTAAACCTAAAGGAAGTTCGAAAAAAGTTCAGTTTTCGGGTCATATAGAAGTTTTCCCTTCGTCAGACGATAAAAGTGCTGGAAAGGAAAAAGAGGAAGATACCTTGCTGCGAGGTAAGAGATTTTCACGAGAAGAAGATGAGATTGTGAAAGAGGCAGTTTTAAATTATATAGAGGCACACGGCTTGGGTGAAGAAGGCTTGAAAATGGTTTTGAACTGTAGATCTCACCCCGAAATAAAGAACTGTTGGAAGGATATAGGGGCCGCCTTACCATATCGGCCTTATACCGCTGTATATTACCGTGCTCATATTTTGTTTGAGAGGGATGGGAAGCATGAGTGGACTACAGAAGATTATGAACTTATCCGGAAGTTCCAGGAAAAGCATGGGAATAATTGGAAGGTGTTGGCTGACGATCTTGGCAAACATAGGATTCACGTGAAGGATACGTGGCGAAGAATAAAACTTCTTAACCGAAACAAAGGGCAATGGTCCCAAGAAGAATACCAGAACTTATTTGATTTGGTGAATATAGATCTGCGAGTGAAGGTTTCTGATGAAAAGAGATCCAAGCATGGCATGTTACGAGATAATATTTGTTGGGGTGCAATAAGTGATAAACTGTCCACCAGAAGCAATTCAACTTGCTGTATGAAATGGTACAAGCAGTTGACATCTTCTATGGTTGCTGATGGTATATGGTCTGATTCTGATGATTATCGCCTGGTTGATGCCCTTTTCAAGTTGGATGAATGCTGCATAGAAGATGTGGATTGGGATAATCTTCTGGAGCACAGGTGTGGAGATGTATGTCGGGAGCGTTGGGACCAAATGGTGCGACACATAGGCCTACATGGGAACAAGTCTTTTGGTGAACAAGTTGAAATTCTGGCACAGAGATATTGTCCAGAACTATTAGAAGCAAGAGAAGCTTGGGAGGGCAAACCTATTGTTCCGTGATGGTATCACTTTCACTAGTCAAAAAAAGTCTTCAGATTAAGATATCCTAAAGGCAAATTGGCAAAGAAACTCTGCTGGCACACCATTCCTTTAATTTTTGTTTATTATTATTTTCTTGTAGCCATTACTTTGTTCCCCTCAATTTGGAATAACGAGGCACTTGCATTATGGAAACAATATGTTATTTCTGAAACAATATATTTGGTTGGCATTTTAGATTTATCTTTTTTGTGGTACTATTACACATTTCAACATTCAATAAAAGGATAAAAAGTTAACCACTCATGAGTTCAAATTTCACTGTGATGTCCACCATCGACGGGTAGGAGAAAGAAAATGGTTAAATATTGAAGTTATATAACAATGATGTCATGAGTAAAAGTGTTGTAGAGATGGAATATTATTTTAATGCTTCATTTAGAAGCTGTTTACAGGCTTATGGCTTGTGAGTTGGTTTCAATAAAAATAAAGAAACGATCATTCGTTCCATCCCTTGCCATTACTATGACATGATGGCATAGTTGTCAATTAATGAAGATCTTGAGCACATGCTTCAGCCTGAAGGAAAATCTCAGATTGTGTTTGATGCATATAGTATCTAAAATACATTTAACTTCATTAGCAAATAAATCTATTATTATAAATATAGTAATAATAACATATAATCGTATTCAATTTATACCTTGATAAAAGTACTATCATACCCTCTCTATAATTTAAAAATAAAAATATTTTCTTAATTTAGAATTAAAAAAAAATATATCTCTAATTTTTTTTAAAAAAGTATTCAATTCAATTTCCAATAGAAAACTAAAAAAATCAAATTTAAAGATAATTCTCATTTTGGGACAATTTGCAAAAATAGAGAGCGGCGCCAGGACTAAGCAAAGCAAAACCCACTAGCTTTCTTATGGGGTTTGCCGCCTCCTCCTCCTCCACCACCCTCACTGCCGTCGCTAAATCTGCACACCCAGCTCAAAATAGCATTCGCTGCGCCATTTTTCAGCTCTATAGCTCTCAGAGGACTACTCCTTTGTTCCAGTTGGTAATAAAGTCCTCAAAAAGATTATATTTTTCTCCCCAAATAAGCTAAATTCTAACTGTTTAAATTGAAATTCCATGTTGGTGTTTTAGTCTTCAGCTACGTCGTCATTTAGGTTGCATTGCAATCCTATCAAGGCCATGGCAGAAACTGCAGAAACCCTTGCCGTACCCGTAGCTGATTTGGGTTCCTCTGCTTCTGGTACTTTAAATCCCTCCTCTAGTTTTGTTGTTTTTCCCTTTTACCTCCATTATCTAAGTGTATATATATTTATGTGTATGTACATTTAGATGAAGTAGCCAATTTGCAAATTTTAACAACGTTTAAAAGTGTTTTTTTGAGTAATTATTTTTTATTATTATTTATCATGGATTTGGTGATATTCATACATTCAAAGTTTAGAAGTGATTATTAAAGAGTATCGAATTGTTGATATATACACACATACAAAGTTTAGAAGTGATTATTAAAGAGTCGAATTGTTGATATATACACACATACAAAGTTTAGAAGTGATTATTAAAGAGTATTGACTTGGTCCGTTCAATTTCTGTGGAATTCTTAGATATGTTAGGGTAATTTTGTGAAATTAATATGACTAGCTGCAGACTTGAAATTTCTATAGTGATGACAGTTGGTAAATTTAACTTAGGTTGTCACTTGTAAGAGGTTCAATGTTGTTTGGAAATTCTCTTTTGCTTTATTTTGTATGTGTATTTACCCTAGTTATTTGAAATATTTAATTTCAGGAAGGAAGCAGGCTTTGATTTCGCTGTCAGATAAGAAGGATCTGACTTTGCTTGGCAATGGACTTCAGGAATTAGGGTAAATTGCAATACAGTTTTCCCTCTTTCTATTTTTCATGTAACTATTATTTAATTTTCATTGGCTATTGGTTTTCAAGGATTACTCCCTCCCATTACCACCCTAACTTAATCCTCTTTTATGATGTCAGCGCTTGGGTACATTTGTATTTGAAAGACACCACTCAGGTTTACATGGTGTAATAATTGTTTCTTGATTTCTGCCTTACTCTTGATATATATTGAGCTGCTTATAGGTTAAAGGACATTTAGTTTTTTTGACACCAAAGGAAGTGTAGTTAGTCATTAATCTAAACAGAATCGTGACTTAGTGTTTATCATCGATACAACCTTAGCAATGAATCTGCTTTCACAAGTATTGCCGTGATCCTGAGAGTGTTGTAACAAGCAGCATTTCGTGTTTAACTTGAAACGAATCACCCATTTATTGAGCTGTGAAAAGCAAAAATACTCAATTTTAATTTGCTTCTGTTCACATAAATAAGGGGAGAAATTAAAAGGAAACAAGAACTAGACCGAATTTGCAAGCAATATCTACTTAAGAATATAAAATGAAAATGAAATAAGAAATATTAACAGCATGTGAAGCTTTTTTGACAGACTCGTTAAGTCAGCTAATATTGGTTTAAATGCCACTTAGCTGGCAACCAGCCCTGCATGTATTTGAAACTGCCTTTTTTTCTTGGCAGCTTTTGGTGTATGATATCTCTTGTGATGACCTCTTTAGAGACACGACTATGAAATCTATTGTGATGGCCTTCTTCTTCTTTTTTTCTGTTTCCTTGAATGTTTTTTTATATATGTATAAATTTGTAGATACACAATTGTTTCAACTGGAGGAACAGCATCTGCATTGGAAAGTGCTGGGGTGTCTGTTACTAAAGTGGAAGAACTTACCTGTTTTCCAGAAATGGTAAGCTTGTCCATCTTTAACACCCAAAAACTTTACATCCTAGCATACATTGAGGAATTTTCCCAGATGGTCTATAGATGAATTTTATGAGCAGTGTCTACAACTTAGATTATGCAAATGATTTTCTTTGTTCGTTTACAGCTTGACGGACGCGTTAAAACTTTTCATCCTAGCATACATGGAGGAATTCTTGCTAGAAGAGATCAAAGCCATCACATGGAAGCTCTCGATAAGCATGGAATTGGTGAGTCTCGATACTTTGTTATCACCGTGGCATGGGAAAGAATTTTCTGTTTCCTCTATATAAGTTGTAGGAGTGTCCTCTGAGTTTCATTTCCTTATTCAGAACTTGTAAGGAATCAAAATGCTGGATAGAACATAAAGCACTTTCCAACAGCAGCTATTTTAATGCACTTTTCTCGCAGGTACATTTGATGTGGTGGTGGTGAACTTGTACCCCTTCTATGATAAAGTTTCTTCCGCCAGCAAAATATCATTCGAAAATGGAATTGAGAATATAGACATTGGTGGCCCTGCAATGATCAGAGCTGCCGCAAAGGTTGTTTATTTCAAAGAAACTCTTGATTATCTTTTACTCTTCTTAAAATACCAATTATTATGTGTCTTTCTCTATTCATGTAGAATTTAAAAAGAACCCAGATTTCACATTTCCTTAGAGTTTTCAGTGAAAGGATAATTTTATTTCGAGCATTAGTGAACTGCTGATGTTTCTACAGTTTGGAGTAGGCTTGGGTGTTTTCGGTCACGATGGTCATCAAAATTGGATTCTACGTTAATGAGCAGAAGTAAAAGTGTTGTAGAGATGAAATATTATTTTAATGCTTCATTAGCTTATGATATTCTAGAAGCTGTTTACAGGCTTATGGCTTGTGAGTTGGTTTCAATAAAAATAAAGAAACGATCATTCGTTCCATCCCTTGCCATTACTATGACATGATGGCTGTTAATGCGCTTAAAGTTTCTATAATTCTTGTTATTTCAGCTTCCTTGCATTCTATATCAGTTAGAACTGTAACATGGTACCCCTATCTTAAATTGTGATATTGGGTTATGGATTCTTTGTGAGCATGAAGGCCATGAATTGCTTTTCCTAGACTCTGTGAATCATAATCTGATTACACTTGGTAATATGTTGGTCTGCAATATGCCAACTCCAAACTATTTGTTTTAGTCTTGTCAAATTCGAGTACTTTTTCCAAAGAATCTAAAAGACTTTTTATACTTTATGCATAAAGTAATATGAGAGGGTACGACAATCAAATTAAAGATCAAACCAAGGCTCGACAAAACAAAAGGTGTCATAATAAGAAATGGACTGGATATATTAACCATACCTATTCTAGTAAGCTTTTAGATGGGTTGGTTACTTAACAGCTCTGGGTGTGCAAGGTCTTGGGTTCAAATCTTCTCGACCGCACGTTGTCTTTATATTAATTTTAAATAGTGCAAATTCACTTTAATTTGTCCCTTCTCCATGAAGCTGCATTTGAGGGGGAGTGTTAGTATGTCTCCATTTATACCAGCTTAAGCTTTTAGATGAGTTGGTTACTTAAGAGTTACTATCTATGTCAAATTTCTACTAACTCATACACATTGAACAGAATCACAAGGATGTCTTGGTCGTTGTTGATTCACAAGACTATCCTGAACTTTTAGAGTCTCTTAAAGGGAATAAGGCCGATGAACAGTTTAGGAGGAAGCTGGCTTGGAAGGCTTTCCAACATGTTGCTTCTTATGATTCTGCAGTTTCAGAGTGGCTGTGGAAGCAGACTGTGAGAGGTAATCTCATTTACTTTAACGTTTAGTTTAAAGTTAAGACATTTGTATAATGATTGATTTTGGAAATACATTGTCATAATGAGACATCTTCCAATATGCATGGTCATAGTGGGAACCAAGTATTAAGATAAACAGAAGTAATGAAAAACTAAAATGGCCGCACCATTTTCAGAGTGGCTGTGTCCTGTGGATGAAGATCGTGTGAATTACTATTTTTCGTCGAAGTGTTTTTGCTATATGTAAAGCCATTTGTGGAATGATACATCTGGGAAAATATCATACCATAATGGGACTTTTCCCAAGGTCATTAGAAGCAGTGAGATACTAAAACGTTTACAGCTGACCAAACAACTTAAAAGATATGTGAATCTTGAACTTCTTGGATTTTATGGAGTGCACATATTAATGGGGGTATATTTTGTTTCAGAAGACAAATTTCCTCCCAGCTTAACACTGCCTCTCTCACTCAAAAGTTCTCTTCGTTATGGCGAAAATCCTCATCAAAAGGCTGCATTTTATGTTGACAAGAGTCTCTCTGAGGTTAATGCAGGTGGTATTGCAACTGCTATCCAACATCATGGCAAGGTGCGACTGAAACGTTACAATGTTCATAACATCATTGGTTTCAGGCCTTAGTTTTGATCATTATATGATTATATGGGTTCTGATAAATAGTTTTATGTCTTTTATTTGTCATTTTTGTCCCTTTATTGTATATCCCTATTAGGATAAGCATGCACATATATAATTTATATTTGAAGTGACAAATTTTATTTTAAGTAAGAATTCAGTTTGGATCATGCTGCTGCTGTGACTGGTTTCAGCACAACAAAAACTGAGTAACAGAACGTAATGGTTGTGTTCTTGCTGTTATATATCATGATTTGACAGATAAAAGCTGAAACAAATTACCTTCTGATCTGTAGCCAATGAAGACTTCTTGTAAGAGTAATTCTGTTAACATGTTTTTGAATGACTTTATCTACAAGTTTTAAGCTGACTTGCATCTGATCCAAATCCGAGAGTCAATTTCTTTCTTTCTAACTGTCGTCTAACATTTGTACTCTATCATTACATTCACATAGTTTTTTCCCCTCCTCTTCTTATCACTTGGCAAAAAACAGTCGCTAAAACTAAAGTAACAAATATACTTTATTTGGTGCAGGAGATGTCATATAATAACTACCTAGATGCTGATGCAGCTTGGAACTGTGTGTGTGAGTTCAATAAGCCTACTTGTGTAGTTGTAAAGCATACAAATCCTTGTGGGGTAGCTTCACGTGATGATATAATCGAAGCATATCGGCTAGCTGTGAAAGCAGATCCAGTGAGTGCTTTTGGTGGTATTGTCGCCTTCAACATAGAAATTGATGAGGTAAGAAGCTCATCGTATTTTACAAGATCTTATATGACTTTTTACTGGTTGAGCTCTTATTGATACAACCTTCTTGGACACGTCATTTCACCAATCACTCTGCATCATAGCAAGGTTGGGAACCCAATTTAGTACGCAAGCTCGCATACTTTCACCCCCTCCTCCCTCTCACAACACACACAAAGACGGTGCACAAAAGAAAATCCTATGGGAATTACTCTGCTGCATTGTTCATGTCCATAGTGCCTTTTAATACATCCTGATGTATACTTTGATGTGTTTGAAAGGTTCTTGCCAAGGATATACGAGAATTTAGAAGTCCAACAGATGGAGAAACTCGAATGTTCTATGAGATTGTTGTTGCTCCCAAGTATACAAAAAAGGGGCTTGAGGTCCTCTGTGGAAAGTCTAAGACTTTGAGAATCCTCGAGGCTAGCAAAAACAGTAAAGGGAAGCTCTCACTTAGACAAGTTGGTGGAGGTTGGCTAGCTCAGGATTCTGATGATTCAACTCCAGAAGATGTCCAATTCAAAGCAGTTTCTAAGAAGGCCCCACTAGATAGTGAGCTTTGTGATGCAAAGTTTGCATGGCTGTGTGTGAAGCACGTGAAGAGCAATGCTATTGTGATTGCAAAGGTTAGTGAATTTCTGAACCTTTAAAATGAACCGTAGCTTCAAAATTCTGTTTCCTGCAAAAATTCTCTCTGACCATTGCCGTTATGTTGCAGAACAATTGTATGTTAGGTATGGGAAGTGGGCAACCAAACCGTTTGGAAAGTTTGAGGATAGCTTTAAGAAAAGCAGGAGACGAGGTCAACGGTGCAGCTTTGGCCAGTGATGCATTCTTTCCATTTGGTAAAGTTTCATCTATTCAACTACTAGCAGTTTTATACCACTTCAAGGATCTCTAACTTTTTGTGGTCTCTTGTCCAACTCTAACCTAGTGCCTATTTTCTACAAACAGCTTGGAAAGATGCAGTGGAAGAAGCATGTGAGAGCGGGGTTGGTGTAATTGCGGAACCTGGGGGAAGCATCAGAGATAATGATGCGATTGATTGTTGTAACAAATATGGAGTTTCGCTCCTCTTCACCGATGTGAGGCACTTTAGGCATTGATAGAAAGTTATACAGTAGTTCATATTTTGGCCCTTTGTTTTCTGTATTTTAGCATGCGTGCTAGTGATGAAGCAAATGCAAGAGAGTTTTTGTAGTTTGTTGTCACTTTTGGTTTCCTTCTATAGTGGAATATCCTTAGTTAGGGGATGAATGTACAAGCTATAGAGTTTTGGATATCTTAGCGACAAATAATTTGAGACAGTGTACTAATCATGGTTCTTCATTGGTTTATCAAAATAATACTACGTCTCACCGGAAAATGAGTCAATACTTCGTAGTTTACATTGAAAATGATACTTTTTTTCCAGACATGGAGTAGTTATTTTATTGTTTGCTGCTGATTTCAGTAGAGAGCCACTAATGATGTAATGTTTATTCACCTTGTTTTGCTGCTGATTTGTACTCTGTTTGCTAACTTTTATAAGGGGCTACAAAAGTAACCAAACCAAACCAAACAAGGGAAATTTTGTAGGAGTATTTGATTTGATCACAATGCAAATGTTCTGTAGGCTAACTAAATTCGGACACAACAAAGTTAGAAACAAGCCTTAATTATCCTCTGTTGATAAACTAAATTACCAGAACCAACACACTGTATTTGCATTGTTCCAAGCACAGTGTTGTGCTTCTCACTTGTCAGGGCTGGAGCAACGGGTGAGACCTAGTAATTTCGCTTATATGTTAGCAAACCAAATAAATTTCTTCAAATCGAGCATTTACACATAATTCTAATAAGTTATGTTGCTCAATATTACTAAACTTGAGCCACTACTCTGCTTACCCTCCATGTGAATGGCTTCAGTGAGCTGCCCTTAAATATGTGAACAATAACATTATCACGACAAAAAGTCTAGATTATTAGCTGCTATTTAATTAGGTCTAGTCAGAGAAAGCTATCGAAGTAGCCTTGAGAAGGGAAGCTAGCAGCTCAGCTCAGCTCAGCACAGCAAATGTTTAAGATAATTTCAGGTACAAGTGGAAAGTTTAGACATGCCTTAGTTTTCTTGATGAAGCAGTACAGTGTTTGTTTCTCCCAGTACAAATTGGCTTAGAAAGACCTTCTAAGCAACTTAAGATTTAAGAATTGATAAACTTACTAGTTACCTGTAGGGCATATTCAAGCTTATGATGTACAAACATATATTCATGCTTTGAACTATGCAACTTCTGGTTCAAAAGTCAAATAGCAATATTTTGATCCAGCATTAACTACTTCCATAAGCAGGCAGCTCTCCTTTCCAGGCTCACCTTGAGATTATCTACTTATTAATTCCCTAATATAGTTTACTAAACATAAATTGTATGCAGTCTGCAAGGTAAAGAAAAAACAACTCCAAATATCCACTTTCAGTTCATCAAAGTTTTGGCTGTGTTCTTCTAACAAGCAAACATTCTGACCAGTATTAGTTGAGACAGTTTTCTGGAATGAACAAATCTAACCGATGATCCTCATAAACATTCAGACTCTAGTAACCGTCCATCATCTCCTAAAACATGTTTCTAAATCAAAACTTTGAGGTGGTTGCTGCACCCCTCGAAATCCCTAATGGACAAACCTTTTGACAGATTGTCACTACATCTACTAAACATGTTCTTGTTTCGTGATCTTCTCAACCATCCATTTACCTCCTTCATTTCAGTAATGTTTGTTTATCAGGTCTATCTTCCAACAGAGATTCTTTAGAATCTGTTTCAAAAGTATTTGTGTCCTATGCTTGACTGCAAATAGCATTACTAGCTCAAATCCTGAAGGAGAACTCTATTAGTTTCATATCTTAGTAATATTGACAATAATCTCAGCAAAAAACAACTATAGATAAAAATTCACAAATCTTTATCTCTCTCTCTATATATGCTATATTTCTAAAGTATACTCTCATTAAGGGGGGGGGGGGGGGGGGGGGGGGGGGGGGGGGGGGGGAATTGCTGCAGCTATGAACCAAATCAAAATTGGACAGTAAAATAGACATGTGCTTTAGTCAAAACAGGAAACTAAAATGAATACTAGGTAGATCCACAAACTCAGGGAACACATTAATACCAAAAAGTTCATGATCTAACATGTTTTTTTGCTGATCCTATCAAGTTAAAAAGAAGAAGAGGAAAAAGCAAAACGCACAACATATTTACTAAATTTTTCCTTTCTTTCAAAAGACATCATCATGTGATAAAAATTAAATAGAAATTAAGCAAAACCTATGGCTCAAAATATATGAGATTTCTTCATTAAAATTTCAGCTCTATAAGCAACAAGATCAGATGTAAATCATTTGCAGATTCGTCAACTTGAACCAACAGACCTCTAAGATGCTTCATTTATCTTCATTACGAAACATCAACTAAATTGAAAAGGCTACAAGGTAAACAAAAATACCCATGATCACTTTTAAGTTCATTCCATGATAACTTTGGCCCCAAGAGCTTTCATCTTCTCGATAATCTGTTCTTCTTCTTTTGACACCCCCTTTTTAAACACTGCAGGGATCTTCTCCACCAACTCCTTGGCTTCCTTGAGGCCCAAATCCGTATATGTTCTGACTTCCTTTATTATCTTAATCTTTGATGGTGCCTCATACGACTCCAATTTCAATTCAAACACAGTTTTCTCTGCCTTTTTCTCCTCCTTGGTTGCTGCTGCTGGTCCCTTCATTGCACCCATTACAGCTAACCCAGCTCCTGATTTCATCACACCAACAATTGGCGGCTCCTTCATACTCATTTTCTTCATCATAATCAAACCCAACTCACCAACCTCAACTAATGTAAGTCCTGATATTTCATCTACAAGCCTCCATACGCGTTCCGTTGGAGGACTCCGGTGCTGTGTGGGATCAAATGTTGCTGGGTCATAATCAGCTGGGAGCCTTCTTTGGTCATATTCAATTTCCTCCTCTTCTTCTTCTTCTTCTTCTTTCCTTGCAGCTTGAGCAAATTGCCGAGTTAACCAAGTTGAGTTAAGTGCAGCCACATGAGAAATAATGGGTCCTCTAAAGAATCCATTTGGTAAAGGATGCCTTAATCTCAAAATTAAACTCATTCCCAATATATTTGGTCACCCTGTCACTTTAACATATACAAAAATCCAAGAACCATATCATAGTATAAGCTAATGTTACTAGTTACCGTAACAAATCAAAGCTAATAAATTCAATAATCACAAAATTAGTTCGAATTGGATTTTGAGTTCCCATTACTTTACGTATATATGTATGTATATATATATATATATATCAGATGAAAAATATAGAGAGAGAAATAGAAATCTACCGGTGAGTTGTTGTGGGTCGAGGCGTCCTTCATGTTGTGAGCAGTGGCACATGAAGGGCTAATCAGTCATTAACTACAAACAAAGGCAAGAAGCTGATTAACATAAGTAACAAGCTGGAAGTTGTTGAAGTTAGTTGGTTAATATGACAGCTGTATTAGATTAGATGAAGAGTATGTATAAATAGGAAATGCTGAGAGGAGTTTCTATCAATCTATACAAATCTTACTACCATTTCTAAGTCTTCCATATTTCTATTTTTTCCATTCTAATATTCATTTCTTTAAGTTGGTGAATCTGAATTCACAACATTTGGTATCAGAGCCATCTTTCCTTGGCCCTAGAAACCTCTGTTCTTCTTAAATTTTACCAAAGTTACAAAACCGTGGAGCCATTATACAATAATGGCGACAGGAACTAGATCGAAGGATGCATTGGAGGAAAGTATTAAGAATACTGATTTCCGAGTTCAAGAGCTCATGAACAACCATTACCATCTGCAACAGACGGTGGATGAACTGGGAACTGGGTTCAAAAATGTGCAGAGTAAAATGGAGTTGATGATGACGCAATTTCAGCAGGTTATCAAAGGTAAAGATTCTGAGCCTGGAAACAATAATGAACCTGTGATAGAATTGGGTCAAACTGATGGGAGAAATGGGGAAAATGTGGTTCAAAGAAATTTTCTCCCTAGATTTGATTTTCCGGTTTTTAATGGATTAGATATCAAGAATTGGATAATGAAGTGTGAATACTTCTTCCAATTCCATCCTATGAATGACACACTAAGATTGAGAAGTGTAGCCTTGCATCTTGAAGGTGAAGCAGGATCTTGGTTTTTGGCTTATTTTAAAAGTAATCCAAATGTATCTTGGAGCCAATTCATAGAGGATATTGAAACCATATTTGGGGATAGTGTTTCTAGCAATGCCTTGGCTGAATTCAATAGATTACAACAGAGTACAACAGTCAGCCATTATCAGAAGAAATTCGAATTTCTTAGAGCCTTGGTTCAAGTGGAAAATCAGGGATTGGATGAGGCCTACTTTGTTAAATGTTTTGTGGGTGGACTAAAGGAAGAAATAGGTGGATTTGTGGGTCTACTCAAGCCAAAAAAATTAACTGAAGCCATAGCAGCTGCTAGAGTCCAAGAAATGACTGTGGAAGCCATTTACAAAAGGAGCAAACACACTCCACAGTTGCATAAAACTATGGCCAACAGTGGTGAGAATCACACAGCTGGGTTCAACAACAGAACTTTTAAACCAAAATTTCAAAGCAGTGGAGACATTCATAAGGACAGTATGGGAAATCATGTAAAGAGATTAACATTTGGTGAAATGCAGGCAAGGAAAGAAAATGGCCTATGTTTCAACTATGATGAGTTATTTATCCAAGGACATAGGTGCAAATTTAAGCAACTCTATTTGATAACTGGTGATGATGAATGGGAGGAAGAGGTTAGTGATGAAGCTGTTAGTACAGATCCAGTGGACATAATAGACCAACAAACAGAAACAGAAATGGCTATTTCTATACATGCTTTAAATGGTAATACTTCAGAAACTACATTAAGGATTAAAGCTTCGGTGCAAGGTAAACAAATTATCTTTCTTATTGATACTGGAAGCACTCACAATTTTCTGAATAGTGACACAGCTAGGAGATTACATTGTACCAAAGAAGTAGACAAATCTATGCAAGTATGAGTGGCTGATGGTTACAAAATGATATGCAATGAAAGATGTAAGAAATTTGAATGGGTAACACAAGGACACAAGTTTTGCATGGATATGAGGTTGATACCTCTAAAAGGTTGTGATGCTGTGTTGGGTGTTCAATGGTTAAAAACCTTGGGAGATTGTATGTTCAACTTTAACACTTTGTCTCTCAGTTTTTCTGTGGGAAAGGAAAAAATTATGTTGAAGGGTACTAGTGATGGACATCAAAATTCTGTAGCTATGATAACGGCAATAAGTTTACAAGAAGCCTGGCGAAAGGAACAGTTATCACTATTAGCGTATGTTTGTGTAATACAGGGTCAGGAACTTAATAAACCACAACAACCACTTCAGATTCAACAAGTACTACATACATTTGAGGACGTCTTTAAAGAACCCAAAACACTGCCTCCTCGGAGAGACTTTGATCACAAAATACCAGTGAAAGCAGGTTCAGAACCATTTACAATCAGGCCATATCGATACCCACATATCCAAAAAATTGAGATTGAAAAAATTGTCAAGGAAATGTTGGAAGCAGGTATTATACAACCAAGTCAAAACCCTTTTGCTTCTCCAGTGTTGTTGGTAAAGAAAAAAGATGGTTCTTGGCAATTTTGTTTGGACTATAGAGAATTGAATAAAATGACAGTCAAAGACAAGTTTCATATTCCCATCATTGAAGAATTATTGGATGAGCTCAAAGGATCTACAATTTTTTCTAAATTAGATTTAAGGGTTGGTTATCACCAAATACGGATGAATTCAGATGATGTCTCCAAAACAGCATTTCGAACACATGTAGGCCATTATGAGTTCTTGGTTATGCCCTTTGGTCTTACAAATGCTCCATCCTCATTTCAAGCTCTCATGAACAAAGTGTTTTCTGCACACTTAAGGAAAATTATTTTAGTCTTCTTTGATGATATATTGGTCTACAGTTCAGATTTATCTTCACATGTTAAACACTTGGGAATGACGTTGGCATTATTGAGGCAGCACACTTTATTTGCCAAATTATCTAAATGTTCATTTGCTCAAAACAAGGTTGAATATCTAGGCCATATCATTATTGCTGAAGGAGTTTCTGCAGATCCATCCAAGATAACTTGCATGCTTAAGTGGCCTGAACCAACTACAATTAAAGGACTTAGAGGATTCCTAGGTCTAACTGGCTACTATAGAAGGTTTATCAGACGGTATAGAGAAATTGCTAGACTATTAACTACACTTTTACAAAAGGATAAATTCCAGTGGACTGATGAAGCAACAGCAGCCTTTCACAAATTGAAGGAAGCCATGAGTTCAACTGAGGTATTGGCTCTACCTGATTTTACTCAAACTTTATAATTGAAACTGATGCTAGTTCCAAGGGTATTGGGGCTGTTTTGATGCAAGGGGGAAGACCATTGGCATTCCTAAGCAAGGTTTTAGCTCCCAAACACTTGGGTTTATCTGTTTATGAGAAAGAACTCCTCGCTATTCTGCAAGCTATTACTAAGTGGAGATCTTACTTAATTGGAGCTCATTTTGTTATAAAGACTGATCATCAAAGTCTGAAATTTTTTATGGAACAAAGGTTGTCTACTTTTCTGTAGCAGAAATGGCTAAGTAAAATGCTTGGTTATGATTATGAGATAACCTATAAAAAGGGCACAGATAATATCATGGCAGATGCCCTTTCCAGAAGAAATTGGGAGGATCAACCTTCTCAAGCAATGGCCATTACTGGAGTGGTGCCTACTTGGGTGCAAGATATTCTCCTTTCCTACGACGTAGATGAAGGCATTCAGTCCATCATCCAACAAGTAACTGTGTCACCAAGAAGTGTGCCTCATTACACATTTTCAAATGAGATTTTGAGATACAAGGGACTGATTTATGTGGGTTCTCAAACAAATCTCAGAAAAATTATCTTTTCAGTTTTTCATGAGAGTTCTATAGGCGGCCATTCTGGAATTCAAGCGACTATCAAGAAAGTGAGAGCTTATTTTGTTTGGGATAACATTACAGTTGATATTAAACTTTGGGTACAAGAATGTGAAGTTTGCCAAAGACACAAAACAGAAAGTATATCTTACCCAGGGTTGTTACAACCATTGGAGTTACCTTATAAACCTTGGACTGACATTTCCATGGATTTTATTGAAGGGTTGCCTAATTCCGAAGGACGAACAGTTATTTTAGTCATCATTGAAAGATTTTTTATGTTTGCTCACTTCATTGGGTTACACCATCCTTATACTGTTAGTACAATAGCACGGGTATTCATTGATCACATTTATAGCATGCATGGATTACCCCAGACTATAGTCACAGACATGGATAAAATTTTTGTGAGCTTATTTTGGCAAACATTGTTTAAACACTTGGGAGTAAAGTTGTGCTTGAGTTCAGCCTATCATCCTCAGTCTGATGGCCAAACTGAACGACTGAATCGCTGTTTAAAATGTTATCTACGCTGTATGTGCAGTGATCATCCAAAGAAATGGTGGTATTGGTTAAGCTTGGCTCAATGGTGGTATAACACTAACTACCATAATGCTTTGCAGTATACTCCTTTCCAAGCTCTTTTTGGCATACCTCCACCTCATTTGAATTTCCACCAAATTGAATCCTCTAGACTCCCAGCTGTGGATACTTTTATTAGGGATTGAAGTGGCGTTTTGGCTTACTTACGAAATAAGCTGCTACAAGCTCAAATACGAATGAAAAACTATGCCGACCAACATCGAACTGAAAGAAAATTTGAAGTCGGTGATTGGATTTTTCTTAAACTACAACCATACAAGCAGTCTACTTTAGCTCAGCGATCTTCCTTCAAGTTGGCCCCAAGGTATTATGGTCCTTATGTCGTATTGGAAAAAATTGGGCAGGTGGCTTATAAACTAGACCTTCCCAGCTATGCTCAGATCCACAATGTATTCCATGTGTCTTTACTTAAAAAACATATTGGCTCTCACGCACGAATATCGCCAACACTACCACCTTTAGCTGCTGATGGAAGACCAAAAATTGTTCCTTTTGCTTGCATAGACAGGCGAGCCTCATTCATTGGGCTAACAGTAATGTGGAGGATGCTTCTTGGGAAGATGCTCAACAAATGGTGAATCAATTTTCAGACTTCAATTTTAATCCTTGAGGACAAGGACAATTTGAAGAGCAGGGTAATGTTGTGAGCTGTGGCACATGAAGGGCTAATCAGTCATTAACTACAAACAAAGGCAAGAAGCTGATTAACAGAAGTAACAAGCTGGAAGTTGTTGAAGTTAGTTGGTTAATATGACAGCTGTATTAGATTAGATGAAATGAAGAGTATGTATAAATAAGAAATGTTGTACAGAGAGGAGTATCTTTTGAAAAAATATCAATACTTCTATAATCTTTTGTCTATCAATCTATACAAATCTTATTACCATTTTTAAGTCTTTCATATTTCTATTTTTTTCATTCTAATATTCATTTCTTTAAGCTGGTGAATCTGAATTCACAACACTTCACTGGAGAGGAAGCTGAGAGACGATTGACGAAGCATTTTTTTTGTGGGTCTATTATTTTTTGGCCGAATTACATATCTTAGCCTCTAAGTTATAAATTAGTTTCAAAGTAGCTCCTCAATTGTCAAAGATAACACTTTCATCTCTCTATAGAATTTTATAATGCTTCGCATAATAAAATACTGCAGCGAACACCTGATGCTGTAAACTTGCTATCTTGCCATTGCTTGTAATATACTAAAAATATGGAACACAAAAAGGGCGAAATGAAAACGGGAAAGTTGGTAGTGGAGAGAGTAGGAGGGAAGTCAACGGTAACAAGATGCTTCTCAAAGTATCCCCTCAAATTCATCATTCCCAGAAAGGTCAGTGATTGATTAATACACTACTCTATCTTTCTTTATATACCAAATGATATTCTAGTTTCTATAGGCTAGCATAACCCATTTAAGATTAATCATAATATCAACAAAATCTGTAAATTATTTGGATAATGGTTTCAGTTCATAGTTTTGGTTTTAATTTCAGGTGGGCTCCTCCCAAACTGATGCTGTATGGATTTATACCCTCACTTATGGTGGTGGAATTGTCTCTGTATGTATAGCTTTTTCCTATTAATCTCTGATTGATTTTTCCCATTATTTTTTTTAGTTTGTTATGGATATTTATGTACTGGGTATGTTAAGGGAGATTCCATATCATGTGATTTCACAATTGGAGATGGTTGTACAGCAGTTTTGACCACCCAGGCTTCAACAAAGGTTGGGTTTTTAACTACCATTTGCTTCTGTTCATTGACTGTTTTCTAAATTCTGTATATTCTGATTTGATTTTATATATAGGTATACAAATGTGTGGCATCAAAGTGCTCTGAACAAATCTTTGAGGTAACGGCCTGTTGTGGATATACAAGACCTTGCTTGTCTAAGTTTGTGATTATGAAGGATTTATTAGAATAATATGTTCTAATAAAATTTGCCATTTTGTTACTATTTAGTATTTACATTAGTCTTTCTGGCCGGCCAGAATAATATATGGTTCTTATTGTTCATGAAATTGGATGGAAAAGTGTTGTTTTCGATATGTTTATGTTACCCACACGCATGATGAGACTACTATGGATCGGTTAAAAACAAATTCCCTCGGTTCCACAAAATGAGTCCCATTTGCCAATTTTTTTTGGCTCCACTAAAAAAGTCCTCTTTTTATTGATAATAGTACAAAATAACACCATGTCTTCAAGTTTGCCATCATAATTCCATTATCATGTCATCACTACTAAACTAATAATTTATTATTTTTAAGGGTAAACATGGAATAAAAATGCATCCTTAATATTTGCAAATGGGACTTCTTTGTTTTTTGGAATCTTGAGTATCGTTTTTTGGCCAATTATCTTGCCATTGAATATATAAGAAAATCATGGAATATTTTTGGGTCATACTCTGCAAAAATTTAACGTGACTATCAGTTTATTGTATTATGCAAGAAACTTCTGTCTTTTTGTTGGTTGAATAAGTCATCACTAATTAAGCATACGCATAACATAATATTCTTTGGAAGATAACGTAACAAGAAGGAACTTTAGTTTAGGTTGTATTCTTCAAGAAACACAGAGCTAATGTTCTTTGAACTTGTATTCAGCTATATAAGAGAATTTTACCTGTGTCATCTTTTGTCTCTGGCTAATTGTTTCACAAACCGTGTTTAATAATGGTGGCTAATTTATGCCATGCAGTAGGCAAGAATTGGGAGTGATGCCCTTTTGGTTGTCATTCCACATCCAGTGACGTGTTATTCAACTGCAAAGTACTCTCAGAAGCAACTATTCAGAATTATGTCTGATTCAAGCTTGCTCATTGTTGATTGGATTACTAGTGGGCGTCATGAAAGTGGAGAGAAATGGGATTTTGGACTATATAAAAGCACAAACCACATATATTTGGAAGGAGATGAGCCTTTGTTTCTTGACACGGTACAAATCTTCTTGACGGATTTATAAAACAGTTTTTCTGAGAATTTTCTTTCATTTTTAGCTGTTACAAATTAAGTTGCTACTAGAGATTGACTTCACTAAGTATATTTTGACTCTTGAATGTCACAGTCCTGTCACCCTACATCATTCTTTGGTTTCTTTGCATCATCATGTTGTTTAAGTTTCTGGAATAAAAATGCAAATTACCAGATGTCCTAAAAACTATGAAAAGTCTCTTGGGTACACTCAATTTTACTGTGTCATACAGCTCAAAAACACAGGTTTATATATATATAATATAACTGAAAGGACTCCAGTTGTTCAGGTGGGATTTTGGGTAAACCATATGTGGTACTTCATATTTTTCACAAGTTTTTGTTTTGAAAAGCCATTTGTTCTGTTGTATTATGTTAGGGATGGAACCTTCTCTTCTTTCTCCTTTTTATTTCCAGAGTTTGTGCTCGTCTTATTATCCTTTCCGTTATTCGCTTCTCTTCAAGGTTTCCTTTCATTTGCACTAACTCAGTTCTCTCAGATTTCCTTCCCTTTTTGTTTCTTCTTCATATGTAAACATTTTCAGTCATACTTTTCTGTTTTCTTGTGAACTTCCACTGGTGGCTTCTGCTTCTGTAGTGATTAGAAAGATAGCTGAAATCAAAGTTGGTTAATAGTCTCATTTACATTTTTGAGAACTTTTCCTTCAGATATTTGTAAAAAATTAGAATTGAGGCTCATGCATTTTGTTACCCCAACTATGTCTCTTTGTCTATCATTTCAACTGGATTTTACTTTTATTGCAGGTACTTCTAGAGCAGGGACGTATTATTAGTATTGCCGAACACATGCAAGACTACCAAGTTATTGCAATGGTCATACTCCTGGGGTAGGCAGTCATTATATTTTATTTTGTTCTGTTACCCCCTTCCTTTACCATCCTGTTTTTCATTTACCGTATTATACAAGGATGATTGGAATGTGAATAAACCTAAGATGTGGCTTCTTGGTTGTAGGCCAAAGTTAAAGCATGTCCAAGACAAAGTTAAAGAAGATGTTAAGAATATGATGTCTGAGCAATTACACATCCCTGCTACTAGCTTACGGAGCTACTCAAGTCCACATACATCTCATTATTTGACCAAGCCAAGCTTTGTCGCTTCTTGCAGTCCCTTTGGTCCTAAGGTATTTCCATTGAATTTCCGTACAGTCTTGGAATGGTGAGTGCTCATCATGTTATCTGGATTGAGTATTGGAAACTTGCGATGTCAAGTTCCATTCCAGGACATCTTGGTTCCCTTTTAATTGGGTGATAATGTTGAAAGGTTAAGAATATAATTTATAAAAGCTCAATGAATTCTTCAGTAACTTTATTGTCAACCTCAAATATTTTGATCAGTACTGGCATTGTGATGTATGTAAGCACTTTTGACTGCCTTTTGCCAGTTGAGTGATCTAACTTTGTTAATTACAATGGACGGTTAAGAAATTTTTCACATAATTGCACAATAGACATTCTCAGTGAACATGTATGTGGATCATAACTGGTTTTTTGAACACGTTAAAAATGAAAAAACCGAGAGCTCCTCCACTATACCCTTATTGTTACCTCTAATAATTATTATGTGAAATTTGAAATGACTAGGATGTGGCATGTATGTATGATAGTAATTGTATGTTAACAATCTAGTTGTGTTTCTCAGTCATCAATTTAATCTCTGCTAACTTTGTTTCTGCAGGGAAGTGGTGTTGTCATTAGAATAGCTGCCATGACAACTGAATCAGTTTACAAGTTCTTGCGGCGTCAATTGGCTAGCATGGAGCCACTTCTTGGGGTATCGCCATATTGTTAAGCATGCATATGGAATCGATTTTTAGTTCTGGTTATAAAGGTAGGTATTTTTATGAAGGTGGAATATTGTGCAAGGGAGTTTTCATGGTGCATTTTCATTTTTGGTGCTTTTAATGAACCCTTTATAATATAACAGTCGGTTTATATTCCTTGTTTTCCTAATTGAGGACAATTCCCAAGTCAAAAAAAAAACTTTAATCCACTCGTAAAAAAATGAGAAGACAATCCCCAAATTAAAAAGAAAAAAGAAAAAAGTTCCGAGTAATTTTTTTGTTTTTGAGGGTGCAGGGGTGCATCTGTGGGTGAACTGCTCAAAAAATGTAAATAATTGCCATAACTCGCAGCTGAAGAGAAATATTAAAGAATATAGATTAAAACCATGCTGGAACATTAGCCAAAAACCTTACAAATCGAGCATTAGCATTAGCATTACACCCACTAATGTACTCTCCCGTAATAGCAGTGCGACTGACAGGGAATCATTAGTACAAATTCTATATTAGAAAGGGGCAAATAGAAAGAAACCCACAAAAAAATACAGAAAAAAAAGCCTCGCAAATAAAAATCTATGGCCAAATTTAACTAGAATGAGATTTCACAAGGTGCGTGAAATGTTCTACCGCGACATATAGCTTCGAGGTTTTCTCCAGCATAAGAACAAAATGGCGAAACCTCTACACCTGCACTCAAGATGATAGAACAAATTTGTTATAAATGATGAGAAACGAGAACAAAATGAATGTTTTATCAAGATCTATCGATTTCACATGTTGGTACGTCCTCTGCTATCTTTTCTCAGCATTTAAACAATATCAGATAGGCCGGTTGTTAAGGAACTATTTTTTTTTTCTGCAATCCATTGTTTTCTGGCCAAGACCCAAGTCTCCTTATTCACACTGTTCATTTCCACCCTTTTTAGCTTACATGATTAAATGTCTTTTAGTCTTTATGTTGAATACAACAATATGTAAAGAATAATATCAAATTACCAGTTGCATATAAGGGCACTGAATGTGTTAAGAAGCCTCCTGCAGCAACCACCCAACGAGTGTGGAGACGTAGACAAAGCAGGCGAGCACTATCCGGAGTGTCATAATTCGACCCATTGGCATTTTTAACTGGAGCAAATTCTTCTTCACGCAATACCTATTTATAAATGAGTAATAAGATTTTATCATACTTCCCAAAACAGAGTGAGCCAAAGCTGAAAAGACAATGCAGGGTTTTAGAGAAAAGAACAGACATATTACCTCGAAAAGTGTCATGGAAGGTGCATAAGGAATAGCATCAAATATGAATTGCTCTAGTTTGTATCCCATTGTATATCCATGAATTGAAGGGATTTTCTTCTCAGCAAGATGGTAACTGTATTCACATTGCATAGGTGTAAAAAACAATATTTACAGCAATGATTTAACAATTGAAAACTGCTTTGGCTGAAGAAACCAACAGTTGCATTGAGCTACCAATAGAATATTAACTACATATTAACTCTATACAAAAATGCAGTACAGTTCTAACTTTAAAGCAAGACAAAATGCATCACAAATAGGAAAGCCAGAAATCTTTAAAGAGAGGTGGTACAAAATGATGCAGAAGTGACCATTTGACACTTGCCGCGGAGGGGGGGGGGGAGATGACCAAAAAGGCCATCACTAACATAGAGCATGGCCATAATACCAACAGATCATATAGAAAAATATAGAAAAATGGAAACCAAAAAGGTTAGTTGTGGTTGCATGATATCGATCTATCCTACAACTTTCAGAAACACAGATTATTTAATGGATTCATCATCCTGATCATGATCATTAACATGCATCAAATTTTGGAGATGAAAAAATTGTAATACAAATACAAGGAAGCACATGCATAAAAGAAGGGCACACCAAAAAACAATTCCAGAAAGATGTACACAACTTGCTGAACGACATAAGAAACCTTCTGTAGGTTTACTTGGAATGTTTTTTATATTTCCTTTATAAAAGTTTCAAAATAAATTCAACAAAAAAATTAAGAGTGAAATCAAATTTTTCTCTTTCACATAATAAATTTAGCATCCACGTAGTTCATGATATCAAGAACATTTTAATCATATAATGTGTTTGTGCATGTGCGAAGATTTGGAGCATGGAAAAATATACAAGGTATTTACACACAGCAAGTATTGTTCCACATGTCATATAAGAAAGCAGAGCTTTATAGTGTGCTCAAGGTCAAGCGCGGCACGCCATACTAGTGAAATTCAACATAAGTGGAACTCTCCACCTGCTAAAAGTGACCAGTTTTTTCTCTATCCAAGAATACCTAGTTAGATCATTCTTTTGGAATGAAAAGAGTTAATGAGCTACATCAGATGTCAAAGAAACCAAAACCACATAAACAAATCAAGATGACATTACTGACATGCTGTCTTTCTCAAGGCCATTTGCCACTTGATTCAGAAAATCCACAGTAAACATATGCAGGCAAACCTGAAGCAAAAAAAGAGCACCAGTAAATCAGAAAATGCAGTTGATCAAGAGAGAAACAATGTAAAGACATCATTCATTTTCTATAGTTAAATCACAAAGCGGTGGTTTGAACGAGGCAAAACAAATTTATATTTGATCAGATCCATAGAGCACAATGCAATTTTTATGAGTGTGATGAACACTATCATTCAGCACAGGAACTTAAATTAGTCAAAACAGCTAACTTTCTCAACAATGTCATCTGTATGCAATTTGTCTAAAGAAACATTACTTCACCTGTAAAAAGAAGTAAACAATAAAAAGTAGAAAGAGTAAAATAAGCAAGGTGATAACAAGCTATACATTACTCCAACAGAAACGAAGCCGACCAGTTTCCTGATTTATTGCACTAGCCAGTGATGAATCTAACTCGCTGTATTCAACCACAGCTAGAGGCCCACCTTTTCCACGCCTTACAAACACACCAACTTTTTCTTGTGGGTAAGCCTGCAATCAGATTAATCAAGAAGGGATTAATTAAACGTTTACTAAGTTTCAATTAACTATAACTTTTGTCCCCTGTAATTACTGTTGATACTATATGGAATAAATATTTAAAGCTCTCACCTCTCTAAGCTTGTCATTTTAGATTAACAAAACTACATTTGAGGTGTACATGCTGGACATACCTCTTTAAATTCTGTTCCTTAACCGGTAATGCCTCAGAAATCAGTGAAAGGACTTCTTAAAACTACAGAAAATAATTTATTGATTTGATGAAACATCAGATGATAGTATGGTTTATAGAGGGGAAGTGCTACATATTTTGGCGGTGAAGAATATATCATGAACATGAAAAGACTGCTAACCAACTTATACTAGCACTTTTGATGTGGGACAAGCTAGAAACAAAGAAATGAAAGAGAGGAAAAGAGAAAAGAGATAAACTAGACCTCACATCTAGGGTTCCTAGGCCTCGTGACCAAGGAAAAGATGCATCAAACACAATCTGAGATTTTCCTTCAACTTATCTCTGCTTCAAAATAGCTCAAATAGCAATATTTATAGGACTCCAACTATCCAAGAGCTTTCTAGCCCCTTACACTTCATAAACTGAACAAAAATACAATCAACCTAAGATACCGAGGACGTCATTAAATGACTCACTTGAAATACTAAAGGACTCTTTGAGACCATTTTAGAAACTCTGAAACATAATTCAATAACAAATAACTAAATTATGAACTGCCTAATAATAATTCAGTTGACCCACTTTGAGATTGAGCCAAAATCCAATTTTCCTACCTGTTTGAACCTTTTTCTTTCTTTGACCTTTTCACAATCTACATCAACTTTCACTGCTGCGGAGTTTCTACCATCAATTTCAGGCGTGCACTATGTTATGCTTTTGTTTAGTTGTGAGATCTCAGTTTACTGAACCTGATCCACAGTTTAACATGAACTTGGACAGTTTGCACAGTTGCTCCTTTCTGAAATCTTTGATTTGTCCAGAAAGAGCAGAATGTGGTTAAGTTGATTTATCACAGGCTGAAGCATGTGCTCATGATCTTCATTAATTGTGCCTAAAAAAGTTTGCCCTATGCAAGTTCCTTACCTTGTTTCAAAGTAATGATTTGGTGTATAGTTTTGTCTTGTATTAGACTTTCGTCAGCATTTTTTGTGTCATATACATGTACTTAATTGTGACCCTAACAATGCTCTGCCCTACTCATTAAGGATAAAGAAAAGTTCGAAAATACTTATTTGAGACTGTTGAGTCCCTCATATCACTTGGTGAATTATATTGGAAATACTATTGCTGATTACAAGTTAACAAAATTTGAACTTCACATATGTCCACAAGGACCAGCAGAAATTAGTTACCTTACGGACGACTTTTGCCGCAGTAGCTACACCTTTGTCGATGAAATAACCCAGGAAAGTAGGATCAGCAACACGGACCTGGTTAACAAACGACGTTATAAAACTCTAAATTGAATAAAATTTATTTTCAAATGATGAAATAACTAAAAAAGTACAAGGAAAGAGAGTCCCTCACCAAAGCATTGTCAACTCCATAGCAATCCAAATATTTAACTCCTCTCATGGTCATATCTTCCAGTAACCTTGAATATTTCAATGCTGATATATTGACATACAGTCCAAAAACCATTTAGCTTTTGTCCAATCAACGAGAAACATAACAATGGTTACTCGGTGGTGATGAACATGATGCACTCTATTTTCAAGAAATAAAATACATAATCAATTTCATGGTATGGTATACCTGAATACACTCCTCCATTTCCATCTGGAGCCTTTGCTACCTGGCTTTACAAATTTAAATTCCCATCACTACCATATATATGGATAAGGACCCCCTCCATTACACTTTTTACTCGATTTCTCCCAATACACATTTAACGACAAATATAACTTTTAGCGGCGAAACCAGTGACACAATTATTGGCTCAGTAAATCTAGTATTTTTTGTCACTAAATATGTTATTGTTGAGATTTGGTGAAAAGTGTAATGGAGGGTATCTGGGTCCCACAGAAGCACAAACTTAAAGTATTAGTGGAGAATGTATCCTAATACAACAATCAAGTAAGTTTCATTAGACGCCAAAAAGATGAGATGTTGAGCCATAATAACCACTAAGCAGTTGTCTACAAATCTCTAAAGGTGTTTTTAATACCCTTTAGAAAATAAGCATATCTGAGAGCACAACAGCACAAACGACGGCAATACTCACTTAAATCAACCGTAATGGTTTAGGAATTGCGAAGTGGAAATACTATTAGAATCATCTTGCGTAATTCAAATGTCTGTAATATAATTAGAAATAGCCCAGATCTTAATAAAATGTGATAGTTACATAAAATCATGCAGACCTTGTAACATTTGTGTAGAAATAGATGTAATCATGTAAAAAACATTCTTTTCTTTTTCTATTTTCTTATTGGCATCTTTTTAGGGTACTCGATTTGTTAAGCTCTCTGTTCCCTTCCTCTGACCCCCTTCAAATTGGGGGAAGTAACACCAAGGAACAATCTCCTTTTCCTAGTAAAACATACTTCCGGGTTTTGCTCCACATAGCACTAAATTTGGACCAGTCAATTTATTAAAGTCATAAAGATAAATTGTCATAATTCATTTGATAACTTATAAGTTTGTCATTAGTACATTAAATCTAAATGATGTGCTAATATTTATATAATAAAGACAATTGAGATTTATTCCCCAACAAGAATTAACTGCTGAACTCTTGCAACTAAATTTGATTCCTACAAGTTTATAGTTTACATAATTAGGCAATGTTGCCACATATGCTGACATCAGGTCATGTAGATAAGATTATAAGAAATGTTTTTTTGAGAATGTCATGGAAATAAGAGAAACTTTTATGCACTCACCCTCCCTCTCTAACATTGAGTTGAACAACTTAACAAGGTTCAAATTAAATCAATTTTACAGCTACAAATAATCGCATTGAGGGTTACTAGGAACTCTTACTGTCTCGCTTGAGTTCCGCATACTCGGTACTGTTGTTCCAAATTGTGGTATGAGAACTTAAATGTCTTGTGCATTCTACCATAGGTAGAGTTCCTGGTACCCAATTTCGTTTTGTATACCTAGTTGATTAGCGAACCTGATATAATTTGATAAAATTTACTCCCTTTGTCCCACTTTAGTTACTACCCCTTCCTTTCTAAACGTTCCAAAAGTAATTTCTCTCATTTGTCTAATATAAATTTGACCTATTTGCCCATTATTTTAGAGTACTCTTTAACTGGGTGGGGTTCATTAAGAACGGTTATTTTAGGAGTTCGTTAAAATTACACAATATTTCAACTTTCTTAAAGTCCATGAGAAAATAAAGGAAGCAATTAAGCAGGACAGAGGGAGAAATATTTAAATGATTAATGCATGTTCAATGAAAAATGAAACCGCCATTAAAATCATTAAAGGGATCATAAATTGTGCCATCTGATAAGCATGAACATAAACCACAGAAGCCAAGAGGAAGACATACTCTACATGGACTCTCCATTATAAATCTACCATCCTTTGAAACACAAGGTATTGTGCCTTGCTGGAAGAAGGTAACCTGCAGTAAAAAATTGTCTTTAAGGACGAGCAAAAACAAGAATCTACAACTCAGTCGAAGTTGAAATTATGCGGAAATCTTACTTGATCAGCTTCAAGGCCAAAATATTTATGGCTTTCAAAGAATTTGCGTGTGGCATCATCAGTAAATGGGCTAGTCATTATGTACCAATGTATTGGCACAAAGCCAGCAGAGCCTACATGTAATAACATTATTAAGAGATCATGTCAAATGGACTATAATCATAAAACAACATAAACATGATGCTCACCCTCATTTACAGATTGAGATGCTAATCTTTGAACACACAAAATTCGCTCAGCTTGAAGTTGAAAAAGTGACTTCCCAGATGGAAGTCCAATATCTGGAACAATGAATACAAATAAATTACGAATCAAATCTACATAGAGAAGAGAGATATTGAAATCTCTAATGTATCCATAATTTAACAAAGAAAAACCAAATCACCAAGGTTCCAGATAAAATAAAAAGTTCTGAATATTTTAAGTAATCGACATTTATACGTATTTCTCCTGAATAGTGTGAATTTACTGTAGGGTCTTACAGCATTAAATAAGGGTTTCGACTGAATAAAAAAGTAAAATGAAAATACCCAGTTAAGATATAACTACTCTAGATGAATTAAGCAAGGGGAGCCCATGCACATGTATACACAGAGAGAGCTGTGGTAATAAATCTTAAATTAAAGTAATATTTGGTTTAGTATTAAAGTGGAAATTACTCACTAAAACATCCCTTTGGATCTGAGCTTCCAAGTCGAGTTCCCTGCAGTCAAATAATCATGAGAAAATACATTCAAGAACCTGTTGGATAAATAATAAATAAGTATCATATAGCTGAAAAGGTATAAAGAAATGACGAAGAGAACAATGTTTCAAGCAACTCGGGCCATTCACGCAAAAGTGAGAATGTCTTTACATGAAAATACAGCAGGACTTGTAATAAAGCACAACAATGCATAGAAAATTGGAAAGGAAAGAATAGATTCAATAGAAACAAGGATAGAGTTAGATCTCTAATTTGACATGGAACACACTCTAGACACTGGTTAATGAAGATTAGTTAAGGTAAATAGTCTACCGGAATATTTCTATTCAATTTTTCTTCAGTTTATAGCCAACTAGTCTTTTCAAAATTTCTGAACAAGAACAGCAACTTATGATCTATGGGTCTTATTTGGTTGAACTCACGAGTACTCTCTACATCCTGCAATAATTTTTGTTAAGGAATTCCGCACGAATTTTATGATGTTCAGAAAACAGATTTATGCATTATATTTTCAATTATCTTAAACATATTTTTCTTAAGGTCTACATCCAGTAATAATTTTTGTTAAGGAATTCCACATGAATTGTGTTGTTCAGAAAACAGATTTATGCATTATATTTTCAATTATCTTAAACATATTTTACCTTGAGGTTTGTATAGACGATTTGAAACTTTGTCAAGTGAAAGTCAGAATTTTCTCCAATTGTGGTAGCAGTTGGTGGAACGTGAAAGATAAGGCCATCTAGGCGAGCAGGTACAATAACATAGCATATATATATATATATATATATATATATATATATATATATATATATTGGGAAAAGAGAGTATATGTAACACCTCAGTCCCACATCGAAAGATATGGAAAAATTTTGTATGTATATAAGAAATTAAGTTACTACCAATAATACCTTCAATCATGACCTTTTGGGTAAGCCTGTGATGGGCTAAGATGACCCAAGAAGATATTATTAGGTCAGTGGTTTAAAGTCATATTTTGGATGGATTCAATTCGGACTTGAGATTTGACCCGAGATTTGTTCCGGACTCGGGATTTGACCTTAGTTGTTTCATATGGTATCAGAACCAACTCCCAAAATCAGGTCGGATCATCCAATCGGGTTACCGGTTGTGGGGCACGAAGGCTGGTGGTATTATCTCACAATGGAGAAAGGGAGGTCCGGAGGTAGGACACAAAGATCTGTGGACCGTGTGTAATCGACTCCGACGGAGATGTCATAAATTTAAGTGGGGGAGTTTGTAACACCCCAGTCTGTATATATAAGAAATTAAGTTACTACCAATAATATCTTTAGTCATGACATTTTGGGTGAGCCTGTGGTGGGCTAAGATGACCCAAGAAGATATTATTGTGCTAATGATTTAAGGCCTTATTTTGGAGTTTAAGGCCTTATTTTGGATGCATTTGATTCGATTCAGACTTGGAATTTGACCCGAGATTTGTTCCGGACTCGAGATTTGACTCAATATATGTCCTAGATACATAAAAGTCGACAAAAGGTCCTGAGTTAGTCCCCAATTTCATCACCAAGTTCTACCATAACAAGACAATATTAACATGTTCAACATTCAAAACATTAAAACATACTCTCAAATATTTTCCAAAATTATTTTCCTCATATCCTTGAATCAAACATATTCATCTTGGAAATTTCATTTTCCTTACTTAAAGCTTTCTGTATGAGCTCTGGTGTAAGAATCCCATTTTCTTATTTTACAAAAGAAATGATTTAAAAAAAAGGATCATAGTTAGCTACTCTTTTAGAAGATTTTACTCTCTCCATTCCTAAAAGATTGTCGTTTTAGAAGAAAAAACTTGTTTCAATTTATTTGTCGTTTACAACTTTTTTGGAGAATAAATTATTTACTTTCCCATATCACCCCTACCTTCTCTCATTGTCCCAAGAAATAATCTCTCTTGTATTAATAATTTTCAACTTTCAATAAAGGGGTAGTGATGGAATTTCAAACAAATTTAATTGTTAAATGATAGTATTAAATGACTTTTTTAATGCATGTGCAAAAACCTTAAACGAAAATCTTTTTAGTAACGGGGGTAGTATTAATATAACCCCAGTATCATTAAAGCATAATAAGGTTACCTTTTTTCTCCTTTTTTTTTGTCACATATTTAACATTAAATTGCCGACACCCCAAAAGGCATCATTATACCAAACTCTCACATCCGGATTCCTCACCTAACTACCATTTTACTAAAGTCTATTAAACAATTCAAATCCACTTTTTCATATTTATGTGATTATGATAATTGAACTATAAAGTAATATTACTAATCAATAATCAAGCCCCAAGAATCAACAAAATATAACGTAATAATACCTGGCCACCAGATAAAAGCAATACAGCTAATTTGCCTTCTGAGATAGCCTTCAATCCCATCTTCCACCATTTTTCTCTATCTTCAAGCTTCCTGTCCTCCACAGTAGACACACTACTCTCCGGTACTGGCTCAATTGCCGCAGCCGGAAGCCCTAAATTATAAACTAACACATTGAGCTTATATATAACTATCAAATACTTACATCGTAATATAGAGAGAAAAAAAATACAGACCATGTGATTGAAGTGAGCATCGAATAATCCGATCAATCCTCGAAAGATCCACGTTCTTCAATCAACATTTTTTTTAACAAAATTAGATTCAATTTCATAAAAATTCAATTTAACTAGTGACAAGCATAGAGGGGAAATGAAATGAGTAAAAGACCTCGATGTCCTTGACGAGAAGGTCACGTTCTTCGAGAGAGAGCTCGTCCCATAGGGCAAAAGCGTCTTCTTGACCGTAATCCTTAAGCCTTTCAAGCAACGCTTGCGGAGGTGACGATGCGGCGGCGCTGTGGTGATTGTTGTTACCGTCCACCACCTGCGTCCCAATTTCCCTCATTCTCTCTCTAGATCTTTTTCTCTCTGTTTATTTTCTCACTCTAGATCTCTGCAGAAATTCAGCTCTGTTTTTCTTATTTTCAGTTGGTGGTTTATGTGAGAGTCGATGAGAGAGAGACAGGGGGGAGGAAGACAAATAAGTAATCAACTGGAGTCTGTTTTAAGCTATTTGAATTACCAAAATAGCCTTTATCTTCTGGTTATTTTTGGAAGGGGATTTTGGGTAATATTGGTATTCTGCTACAGCGTCGCCGCGTCGGTCTCGTTAATTAAATTTATCTGCGTTTTAATTCTCACCGTCAAACACTCAAACTAGTCGGGTGAGGTGGGTCCCAAGAATCTTTCTTTTCATTTTCATTTTCAGTTTCATTTTCACCTATTTTTCTAATATGTATGCGTGTCACGTGACTCCATGGGTTCCCATGTCAATAAATTTAATATTTGGAAGAAAAGAAATATTAATTTCGTAAGGTACTCGAACCATAAATAATAATAATAAACTATAATTATAGTTGAGTTAGCAAGTGATAGTAATTTTTTTAATAATTGTCGTTCAAGGATATGAGTTTTTTTTGGACCAATCAATCAAAATTGACTGAAATATATTGAAACTGTAAACTGTTAATTGTGATAAAAAGATTATAATATAAAAAATTAAAAAGGTAATCCTTTCAAACGAATAACAGATAATTTAAAAAAACGTCAATCGTAATAACAATTAATAGACACCATATATACATTTGAAAAACGGTTATATTCCAAAAGTAATAACAGAATACACATATCTGAACAGTTCTTCAATACGAGTAAAGAAAGAATCAACCGTCATGATAACGCACACCTAAATTTAAACAACCTATCTTCAATTATTCACGCACCGAAAAAATTCTCACTAGCAAAAAAATACGTGTTAGTGGTAACATTTTCTATGTGTTAGTAGGATAATCATATAATTCCTACCAATATCATATATTAATAAGTTTCACAAATATAATTCGACGTAAATTTATCACAATATATAATAAATAATCAATAATATTATATATTTCGTGTATATATATGATTTCATAAAAGGGAGATGATCCGTGGAATACGTTAGCCAGAGGGACTTTTTCAACTAACGCTCATCCAGCCGTCCGTCCAAAATTAGAGTGAATGACTAAGATGAGGGCCCAGCCGCTACTCCCTCTAGCGGCCAGCCAAATTTTTTTTATTGGCCGCTACTCCCTCTAGCGGCCAGTCAAAACGACCGTGTTTTGACTGGCCGCTAGAGAGAGTAGCGGCCAACAACAAAATTTTGGCTTAATTACATTATCCTGATTATTCCTAATTATCTTTATAGTTATACTTATTAACAAATTATCCTTATACATATTACTTATTAATCAGTAAAATAAAATAATAAAAAATTATAAGGATAATTATCCTTATAATTATTGATTATCCTTATAATTATTGATTATCCTTATAATTATTGATTATCCTTATTATTATTGATTATCCTTATAATTATTTATTATCCTTATAATTATCCTTATAATTTTTTATTATTTTATTTTACTGATTAATAAGTAATATGTATAAGGATAATTTGTTAATAAGTATAACTATAAATATAATTAGGAATAATCAGGATAATGTAATTAAGCCAAAATTTTGTTGTTGGTCGCTACTCCCTCTAGCGGCCAGTCAAAACGTTTTGACTGGCCGCTGGAGGGAGTAGCGGCCAATAAAAAAAATTTGGTTGGCCGCCAGAGGGAGTAGCGGCTGGGCCCTCATCTTAGCCATTCACTCTAATTTTGGACGGCTGAATGAGCGTTAGTTGAAAAAGTCCCTCTGGCTAACGTATTCCACGGATCATCTCCCTTCATAAAATATATACAAATATAATTTTATGTATAAATTGTAACTTGTAAGACTAGTGTTACACAAATGATGGCTTAATTTGGTCACACTTGGGTGATCATGAACTAGATAAATGTCAATGGGAAAGGGAAAAAAATGCATGTGTGGTTCCACAATAAATACAAATTTCATCATGAAATCATGTCCTATATATGTTGTTATTATTATTATTATTTCAATAATTTGGATAATTTGCAAAAGGGATGAACCACGAATTTCAATTTCTTCATCTCCATGTTGTTGGCTACCTAACCTAACCTAACCCCACTGCACCGGTCTGGTGCACCTTTCAAGTGAGTCGTCGGTGGACAATTTACATTTGATTATTTGTACTAAACCTTGCCTTGGAACACCTATTAGAAATATCATATTTTTGTGTAATTAATTAATTTCTTATTTACTTTAAATTAACTTAAAAAAAATTCTCCCGTTTTATAATATAGATAAATATATTTCCTTGTGAATTGCTCGTTTCCCAATTGTTTTATTTCACCAATGGTAAAGTCAAATGGTAATGGTAGTTTCATAATCTATAAAAAAAAAAGATATATTCTTCAAATAGAACTCATTTTGAATTTTTCATTTGACAAAACACAATGACGGTTCAAATTTCTCGCCCAAATCAAATTCATCCCTAAAATTCTCGATCAAATCAAATAATAATAATAATAATAACGATGATGATAATAATAATAATATTATTAATTATAATAACAATAATAATTATTATAATTATAATAGTAATCTATATGATAAAATAGAATTCATTTTGAATTTTTCATTTTACAAAACACAAGGACGGTTCAGATTTAATCTCAATTCTTTCAACTTAATCTAAAGGCTCACATTTCATCACACATTAAAAATTCCCGCCCAAATCAAATTCACCCCTAAAATTCTCCCCCAAATCAAATAACAATAATAATAACGATAATAATAATAATAATAATATTAATTATAATAACAATAATAATAATTATAATTATAATAGTAATAATCTATATAATAAAACAAAACTCATTTTGAATTTTTTATTTGACAAAGCAAAAGGACGGTTCAGATTTCATCTCAATTCTTCCAACTTAATCTAAAGACTCACATTTCATCACACACTAAAAATTTCCGTCCAAATCAAATTCACCCCTAAAATTATCGCCCAAATCAAATAACAATAATAATAATAATAATAGTAATAATAATACTAATGATAATAGTAATTATAATAACAATAATAATTGTAAGACCCCAACTTTTTGAATAAAGATAATTTTTCTATAATTATCATTTTGAATATTATGGAATGAATTTGATATAATGTTATAGTTGTGGATAATATTTATAAATTTTGCTATGTATGCAAGTTGTTATAAAATATTCGATTGGTCGAGAAATATTCTTTTTGTCGGGAATATTCGTACAACGACACAATCATTGGTGGACCCCACAATGGAATTATTGTCGGATTGAGAAAACGACAAAAATATTTTATAAATAACGGCGGAGGTGTTATTGTTAAAACTGTTGAACTACCCGGTAGTAAAAGTACAGTAATACGCGTGGTTATATAGTAGCACACTGTAAGACCCCAAATAATTAATAAATGAAATTTAATTTCCTTTAATTATTATTTTGAATAGTAAGGGTTGATTTGAATAATGTGGATAGTTATGGGTAAAATACGCAAACATTTCAAAATAAGCAAGTGGTTATAAAATATTCATTGTTGTCGGGGAATATTCGTTTGGTCGTGGAATATTCGTACTGTCGGGGAATATTCGTACGACGGCGCAGCTATGTGTGGGCCCCATAACGGAAAGCGATTGGAGGAAGAAAATGACAAATATAAGCTGTTTAAAAATAACGGCGTAGTTGTTACCGTTTACACTGTTGGAATACCCGGTGGTTAAAATACAGTAATACGCGTTGTTGCACAGTGGCACACGGTATTGCACAGTATTTTGAATTATTGATCCTTACGTAAGAAGGCACTACTCAATAATTGCTACAGGAGTTACTGTTCATTACTTTATTGATTCAATAATTACTGCGTTGATATTTATATTTTTATTGTTTGTCATTGCACAGTATTTTCCATTATCAGATCAATAATTCATATTATTTGAATAATATTATCAGATAACATTATTGGCAATGTCTAGAAAGTTCTGTCAAGGAGAGGTTTGGTCATCTAATTGCGCGCCAGTAAGGAGAAATCCTTATTGGAAAGCCCCCTCTATCCTGGGAACAGCCTGGTTGTCAGTACTGTGATTCTGTAATATTATTTTTAATAATTAATTATTGATTATTATGATAAAGAAAATATTTATTTATGTGGATATAGATGGAGAAAATTTTTTAATGTAACAATTGTTGAAAATTAATATTTTATCTTTTTCTGATAAAATAATTCATTTAAATATATTATTTTAATAATATATTAACGGTGATATTTTTATAATGAATGTGGGATATATGAGTATATGAGGAGGTAGAGTATTTTTGTGGCATTAAATGTTTAACACATGTTTTGTGTGTCGGTGGACAGAATTTTTGACCGAAAATTGAGTATAGACTGTAAAATCGTCCGTTTGTGAATTTCGGTCAATTTCTATTTGGAATTTGGAAAAATTTTATTCTGCAAAGTTGTAGAGAATGGAATTTCCCATGGAAAGCCGCGAGATTCGAATTTTCTGACAAAGGAGCTATTTATTGTGAATTATTGAAGTTCCGGAGTTCCGAAATAATTGATTTTTGGAAGTTTTAATTATTATTATCAACAAAAACGTTTTTCAAAGGTTGGTGGGCATCTTTAACATGTGTTTGATGGCTAAAATCAGATTCCTTGGTGGTTGGCTTGAATGTTTTGTAAATATTAATATTATATTAATTTAGTCTCTTTTGGCGTTCTAACATTTTCCTATAAATAGAGGGCTAGGTTAAAATTGAAAATCACACCAGAAACAAAGTTTTCTCTCTTTCTCTCTCTATATTATCGAGCGTATTCTTGTGAGTATACTTTGAGTGTTGCTATACGGTGCGAGTTTCTGTCAGCACTATACCGAAATTCAGTCAGAAGTACGGCTATTTTGAGGTAAGAGATGTTATTTTCATCTCAAATGATATTTTTTCTTCAATATCATTATGCCGGAATATTGGTGAACTTTTTTATCAAATTTGGAACTTTTTGTGCTGGAGTTACTATTCACGTATACGGTACTATTCACGTATACGGCACTATTCACGAATACGGCACTATTCACAGAAATTTTTTTTTTCTTTTCGTCCAAAATATCTATTGTGGATACTAGCTTTGATTGTATCCATGTTTTGATCATTCTTGAATTTTACACCACTATGATTATTTTTAAGGTATTTTTGGACATGGATAAAACAAAGTACGAATCCTTAATCCTTGTCATTTTGTTTCACCGGATTCGCTTCTTTAAAAATATTTTTTTTATCATCTTCAGTCTTAAAGGAGGTTATTATTGAATATCTTTGGCCTGTAGTGCAAAGATGAATGATTTCTGATGAATATCTTTGGCCCGTAGTGCAAAGATGAACAGGTGTTTAGATGAACATGACCAACAGATGAATATCCTTGGCCTGTAGTGCAAGGATGAATATATGATTCAAGATGTGCATTGATTGATGTTACAGGGATAAAAAAATACTGTTGATGGACTGTTAAATTCATAGACATTAGTAGATTTCATCCTCTACGTAACTCTTCTATGAATTAATATTTTCCGCTGCGAATATTGATTTAAAACTTGTTGTCTATTGTATTCTATCAGATTTTTCCCTGTTGAAGACTAACGATAATTTGTTGTATATTATCTTAGTCATAATATTCTTTACTGAGCTAGTTGAGCTCACCCTTTTCCTTTTTGTTCCATTTTTCTTCTCAGTAGACGAGAATATAGCGGGTACGAGTCGGGGTATGAATTGATGGTCCTTGAGAGAGTTGTTTAGTAGTCCTCACCATTTTTGTAAAATAATATATCAATAATTGTATTGAGGACATAGTTGGGTATGTATATTGTCTAGATGACAATGTTTGTATTCAAACTCACAGTTTATGGGTTGTAAAAGTTGTGGTTGTTTCTGTACCATGTATTTGGCGACTCAAAATGGGTTGGATGGAATGGACCTATTTTGGGGGCGTCACACACACGGTATTAATTATTGATGTTTACGTGAGAAGTCACTCAGTTATACTCAATTATTGCTACCGTAATTGCTGCATCATATCTCTCATATTACTGATTCGATTATTGTCACAGTATCATCTGCATTATATGTTATATTATTAAATCAATAATTGAGACGACAAAGTTATTCATATTATTAAATTGCAATATTTACAATGTCTAGAAGTTCTGTCAATGAGAGGTTTTGTCACCTAATTGCGGGCCAATAGGGAGAAATCCTTATTGAAAAGCCTCCTCTTTCCTGGGAACAACCTGGTTGCTAAATATTGTGAGTTATAATATTAATGATAAATAAGTTCGTGTTGATTAAAGATGAATTTGATAGTTTCATTATGTTGGGATTATTTGTGTTAGTAGAAATCGACATCTATTCTGATGATAATTGATGTCTGGAGGTTATATTGTTCAATCGGGTATTTGAAAAACTTTTTATGTCAGAATTACTATTCACGAGTTACTATTTATGAGTTTCTATTCACGAGTTACTATTCATGAGTTACTATTCACGAGTTTTAATAGTAACTTATCCTTTCATTTTCCAAGAGTTATTTGACCCTTCAGCTTTCCAAGAGTTATTTGCATCTTCGGTATTCCAAGAGTTAATTGCACCTTCGCAAATAGTAGTTGTTTCTTCAATATTACCAAGAGTCATTTTAACCCTTCGTTAAAACCAAGAGCCACTCTCAGTTCTTCTATAAATAGAAGTTCATTCCTTCATTATTTCTTACGAATTCACTGAAACTCTAGAGAGAGAGAAATTATAGAGAGAAAGAAGAAGAGTTTTCTACTACTTCACTACTTCGATATCCATTTTCTTTATGGTAAGGGGTGTTATTCTTTCTTATTCATGAAGAGAACTTCTGTTATTCCATTCTTTATTATTCTGTTGGAATATCCTGTTTGTGCGTTTTACGCCGGACCTGGTTCTGTCTTTATTATTCTGTTGGAATAACTTGTATACGCGGACTCCCCTATACTCGGTGAAATCCTTATGTTATTACATTCTTTATTATTCTGTTGGAATATCCTGTCTGTGCGTTTTACGTTGGACCTGATTCCGTATTTATTATTCTGTTGGAATATCCCGTCTGTGCGTTTTACGCCGGACTTAGTTCCGTATTTATTATTATGTTGGAATAACATGTATGTGCTATCTATCACATGCCTGGTGATTTCTTTTGTGATTCCATTCTTTATTATACTCAGTTGGTTAAAGTTTTGACTTATATACTCCATGAAATTAGTAGAATATCCTTGATATTTACGCTTCATCCAGTATCTTTTCATGGAAATATTTTTCTGAGCATTTTTGAATTTTACTCCACAAAGAAGTATCATGTTGACAATTTGGACGTTATTAGTTCCTGGATAAATTAATTCGTGAACTTGTTTTATTGAATTCTTATATCATTGTCATCATCCTCATGTTTATATTTTTGAAAGTCATTTGTGGCCTGTAGTGCATAGATGGACTTGGTATGATTATGACCAGGGATTATTCGGTATAATCATGACCATAATATTATAAATGATGTGATAAAAGTCCTCATTGGCCCGTAGTGCATTGATGGACAGTTGTTGGCGTGAGTATGACCATTGATGAATACACAAATATTCTTGGCCCGTAGTGCATGGATAATTGTGGTCGTGATACTAAAAAATATCCTTGGCTGTAGTGCAGGGGTGATTCGATGATGTGGATTATTTATTAAGCTGAGTCCCAGCGATAAAAGTAATGAAAAACCTTTTAAATCATAAAAGATAGTAAATTTTATTTTCTACTTAACTCTTTTAATGGATTGCTTGTTCCGCTGCAGTTAAACTTGATGTCTATTGTATTTTATCAGTTTAACATTGTTGAACACTAATGATAATTTATTTTACATTATCTTAGTCATAATATTTCTTACTGGACTAGTTGAGCTCGCCCTTTTGCTTTCATTGTTCTCTTCAGGAAATGAAAACGTAGCGGGGACTAGTCGGGGAACGGAGTGACGGTTCAGAGGATAACATTAGTAATCCTCATTATTCAGTTAAATAGTGTGACAATAAATATAATGAGGACTTATTCTGAGAGTGGATATTGTCTAGAAGACAATATTTGTATTAAAACTCAGCTCTTTTGTTGTATATTAAAGATTGTATTTATATTTTGTACCATGTATATGGCGACTCAGGATAGGTGATGTATACCTATTTTGGGGGCGTCACAATAATAATTATAATAGTAATAATAATTATAATAATTACTACTATTTTAATAATTATTATTATTATAATAATAATTATTATTATAATAGTAATAATGATAATAATTATTAGTACTATATTATTTTTATTATTGTTGTTATTATTATTATTAGTATTATTATTATTATTATCATCTAACCAAACGAATATTCTCTGACAATTTGTTTACTTTGAAAAAATTAAATTTACACATATTACCCATAACTATAATATTATATCAAATCACCTTATTATTCAAGATAATATATAGAGAAAATTAAATCTTTATTCATAAAAAATTGGGTTCTTACAACAACAATAATAATTATAGTACCATTAATAATAATAATAACAATAACAATAATAAATAAATAAATAATAATAATAATAATAATTGTAATAGTAATAATTAAAATGATAATAATAGTAATAATTATAATAATAGTAATAGTAATAATAATAATAATAATAATAATAATACAAATAATAATAATAATAAAAATTATTATAATTATAATAATAATAACAATATTATAATTATAATAATAATTATAATTGTTATTGTGGTGGTATGGTGAATTATGAAAATTGTTATTGATGATTTGTAAGTTTTGTAGACATGTTTAGATATTTTTGGATATATATTTTTAAAGGAAAATTAATAATTGTGGTGTTGTGGTGAATTATGATAATTATTATGTCTGATTGCATGTTATTTGAGGTTGCAAAAAGTTTTAAAGTAATGCAGTATTTTTCGAATTTTAATCTAATTTTTCGTTACGTCGTGAAGACACGGGCAATTTCAAGGAATTTTAATATTTTACTAGAATTTTGACATTTTATTTTTCCTCTTTTTGCAGAGAATTTTAATCAATGGACAATTCTCTGGTCTCGATATTCATTCAGTTATCAATGTCTTTAACAGCTTAGACGAACTTTTTCTTAGCTCCTGATATGTGATATGATTTATATGAAGTACCTTCTTATTTTAAAACCAATTTGATACTTCTAATTAGGATAAATGTTGTGATAAATGAACAAAATAAAGAATAACATTATTTGATAAAATACTTATTAAATACAAGCCAAATGTATTCCTACAAAAAAAAGGAAGTCAAACCGTATTCCTACGAAAAATTGGCGGGTCAGACTAAAAAAGAACACATTTATTGTTTTAAAATACTTAGAGACATTGATTAAAGATTTTTAAACTTTTAGTATCAAATTGATTTTCGTCCAAATTTGAGGGGACAGTTTTGTCATTAGCCCATAATTATAATAACAAACAGTTAAAATCCAACACTTCCACTAGAATTTTACTAAGGTACTTCTAAGTTTTAAACAAATTTTCTGGATATCTATTTTTAAAGGAAACTCCGTCGAAATTTCTTGAAATTAACAACGACTAGCTTGATATTTTGGTGGATGAATATGTGTTGATGATTGAGTATGTATTAGTTATTGTGGCGGTGTGATGAATTATGATAATCGTTATGTTTGATTGCAAGTTATTTTAGATTATAAAGAGTCTTTAGATAATGCAGTATTATTCGAATTTTAATTTAATTTTTCGTTACGTCGTGACTTCAGACACGCGTAATTACTAGTATCTATATATTTTATAAATGAGACTCTTTTCAAAAAAAATATTAAGGCATTTTAACTTTATAACCCTCACAGAGAAATCTTTTGACTCCACTCCACCCTCGATCAAATATGCATGATTTGGCAAACATGTGGTGGTTGCATATTATATGCACCCACTAAACAGCTAGGGACTCACTGCCCTTAACTTATATATGCTTATGTTTCCTTTATTTCTTTGTATTATTTATTTATTTCACGTGTAAACACTCCAATTGATGAAATAAAATTAAGACAGTGAGCCACTGTGTGTGCCACCCACCCCAAAGTAGTTATTCATGCGGGGACAGTTTAGTAATTTTGTGTCCTATGATTATATATATATATATATATATGGGCATTAATCCACAACAAGCGTTTGCTGCAGCAAACCAATTTCTTCCCTGCCGCTACAGGCTGTAGCGGCAGTAAATTAATTCCAAAAATGTCCCCTGCCGCATGAGGCTTCCCAAAGTTACAAATATTATTCTAATATTCACATATTATTATTATTATTATTAACAGGTCTAATAATAAAAATAAAAATATTAATATTGAACATAATAATAAAAACATAATATTAAACATATTAATATTACAATATTATTGTAAACATACTAATATTACATAATATTAAACATATTAACAGGCTCTAATTTTTTTATAATTATGAAACCATAATATTAAACATATTAACAGGCTCTAATTTTTTTATAATTATGAAACCATAATATTAAACATATTAATTAATATGTTTAATAATTTTACAATAATAATTATAATATTAATATGTTTAATATTATGTAATATTAGTATGTTTACAATAATAATTGTAATATTAATATGTTTAATATTATGTTTTTATTATTATGTTTAATATTAATATTTTAATTTTTATTATTAGACCTGTTAATAATAATAATAATAATATGTGAATATTAAAATAATATTTGTAACTTTGGGAAGCCTCATGCGCCAGGGGGGCATTTTTGGAATTAATTGACTGCCGCTATAGCCTGTAGCGGCAGGGAGAGAGAAAATTAGGCTATTGACTGCCGCTACAGCCTGTAGCGGCAGGGAAGAAATTAGTTTGCTGTGGATTAATGCCCTATATATATATATATATATATATATATATATATATATATATATATATATATATATATATATTCATACATTAGCTAAGAGCATTATTCCAACAAACTGATTTGTGGACGTCTCTTGATTGATTTAAGGGTCCTTTACATAAGTATACAACATTTAGAAAGTAATTATACTATTAGTGCACTCATAAAAAATTTACGTAATTAATACACTTTCTATATTTATTTACAATATTAGTGCAATTAGGATTCCTTAATTTAAGGAATTAGTATATGATTCAATTCATAATAATAAGGAAACCTAAAATCAAGGAGAAATAACTACCATAATGAATAATTCAAATTCAAATATCTTAGATCTAACAAACAAAATAAATTCAAATTCAAAAATAATAATTAAAATTCAAATATTCAAAGTTTGGCAACTTCATCTTCCTCCTCCCCTTCGCCGGTCATCTTTCTCCTCCCCTTCGCCGCACCATGGACGCCGCCGCTTCAACACCATAGACGCCGGCCACAGCTGCTGCCATTATGACGAAGGTTGATTTAGTCCAAAAATTAAAAGGAGAAAAAGATAAATTTTAGTACAGTTGGTATCCAAATATTTATACAAAGGTAACCATTTTAGTTTTTGTTGGTAACCAATAGAAATTTCAGTGCAGTTGGTAACCAAAACTTTCAAAGGTAACACTTTTAGTTTTTGTTGGTTACATTTGTATTAAGGTTTGGCTACCAACAGCACTATGAAAAAAAATCTATAATAGATTTTTTATAATTAATTGGTAACCCAATAAAACTGAATTAGTTACCTTTGTATTAAGGTTTGTCTACCAACAACATTATAAAAAAATCTACAATATTTTTTTTTAATTAATTGGTAACCCAATAAAACTGAATTGGTAACATTTTTATAAAGTGTTAGCTACCAACTGCACTATTAAATAAAAAAACTTATAATAATTTTTTTTAATAATAAATTAGAAACCTAATAACACTGAATTGGTTACCTTGGTATGAATGTTTGGCTACCAATTGTACTTTAAAAAAAATTGCACCAACTGTACTCTGAATCAGTGTCATCATTTATGATATCATTCTCTGGTTCAAAAAATATAGCATCTATGAACTCTGGAAGTGGCTCGATCACTATGTCCAAATCTGCTAAGGGCAATAATTATTGACCCACGCCAATATCTGAGCCCACGGCAAATTTTATGGATGCTTCCTCCACGGTACTACTACCTTTTCCATAACCTCACCTTTATTTAAACAAACTATTTCTTTTATCATCTTAGCACCACCACCACCACCATCATGTACAACTCATGTTGTATAAGATCTGTAGAAATATCAAGTTTGGACAGATAAACCTGGTAATGACAAACAACATCCTTCATTGACATCTTCACAATCTCATGATTCTTCTCGGGAGTATTCTTGGAAGCTTCAGACGTTATATTATTCAAAGCATCACTTGACTGACTGTATGGAAGTTTCAGAGCGACTACTATTACAAACCCCAAAAACAGAGCAGCGACAGAAATCTTAGAGAGAAAAAGAAAGAGAGAAGAGACCGGAAGTAGTTGGGAGTTTCAGAGAGATGGAAGTAGTTGGGACTTATTAATTACTTAATTAAATAAGTAAATCAATCTTAATCCCCTAATTAAGAAATTCTAATTGAATACTAATTTTCTAACTTAAAGGATTCTAATTGCACTAATTATGTAAATAAAACTTTAAATGCATTAATTATGTAAATATTTTATGAATGCACTATTATTGTAATTATTTTTAAAAATGTAATAGAATATGTAATTGATCCCTGATTTAAACACTGAGATTGAATGAGGTTAGGGCCCGACCGTAGGTCCTACTTGCGACTGATGCAATTCTTTCCTGCAGTCGGCCATTTATTGTTGGATATTTTGTATATAATAAATATATTATATGTTATTCATGTAACTAACGATTAATATTATTCAGTTGAATAACAGAGATGTGTTGATATTAAGAAAGGACTTGGGTTCAAGTCATGGCAACAACATTCGTATAATACGAATGCCATGTTTATTAAATAGGTTAAAAATCAACCCAAAATACTGTAGCAAAAGTTAAGTTACAACATTTATTAAATTAGCCCAAATTTTAATTCTTTTCCATACTGACCCTCAGGTCCTACTTGACAACGTTTTGAGTACCAACTGCTAGTAGAACATGCAAGTAGTATAGAAATGTCCTACTAGCGCAGCCAAAACGACAACGTTTTGACCAGCTTTTTAGGCCAAACATCATTGCAAAGGTTTCACATCATACGCATCCATTAATTAAACAACTGCAGAATTAAGCTTTGGAGAGAAGTTGTTTTGCTGAGATTTGAAGAAATCATTTGTTTGTGCAAGTAATTTTGGCAACTGTTCATTAATAATTTTCATATTTGCTAGAAGTATATTTTTATCTTGTTCTTTTTGAATCTCTTGTTATTTTAAACTGTACAAATGCATCTGAGTATGTTAATAATGCTGAAAGTAGTAGTATAGAGGTAATGGTCCATTATTCTCTAAATTAGAAGAAGCTGAAAATTTATATAAATTATATGCACACGATTTGAGATTAGGATTGATACCTCCCATAAACATGCTCACAATAATAATTTATCGTCTAGGCAGTGGTGGATCTACACAAGGGGCAGCATAGGTAGCTGCCCTTGCTGAAATTTATTTTTATATGTATAGGGGCATGACAAATATGTAAAGTAATAAATTTAAGTGGACAGATTAATGGATTAGTTAAATTTAGAGGGGGTAAAAAAAATTTAATAAACCAATTCTAAATACAAGTACAAAATCTTATTAGTTTTAAAGCTTGGTGAAATCTTAGAAGTACTTTTTGAATAGTTTTTTATTTTGAATGTTTATCAGCGTGTGAACTGTGAATGATTGTTTGATTCAAATTTGATTTTTTGTTATTGTTTTGGTTCACTGTGGTTACTGTTTGTTTGGTCTGATTAGGTTTTTATTTTTGGATTGTTTGATATTCAATTGAAAATGACATCATTTTGGTTGAGTAGTTTGTCTTTTATTGTGATAACTTACAATGATTTTGTCTTATTTTATAATGAGAAATGAAAAATAGAAAATGACTATGAGCATTTAGCAACCCCTCATTTGTAGCTGTTATAATTCTTTTATTTCTCTGCATCTAACTAATGAACCATGTATAATTTTTGGTGTTCTGAGTATAAATTTTTGATGGTTTGTTTCTCTTATTTCAAATAAAACTTATAAAAAATATCAAAATTAGTTTATGTTTTGAAATTAATTCATGGTATTGTTTGAATATAGAAAATAAATTTGATTTGAAGCTTTGAACATTTAGAGAATCATTCAAATTGAACTATGAAAAGTAATCGAAATAAATTTTTTAAATTGTATCTAAATATTTTTTATTTAAAATTCTTTTTTTAGTTTGGATTATGAATATTTATTGCAATTTTTAAATATTATTATGATTACTTAATATTATGATTAGTTCAAGTTTTCTTTATTTAATTTAAAAAAAAAATTAAAATCTACCTCTATTGAAAAAAATTCATGAATCTGCCCCTGCGTCTAGGTTTTATGTATGTAAAAAATCTGATAGACCAACTGCTGTAAAGAGTTCAGTAGATGATAATTGTGATAACGATAAAATAAGAAAAAAAAAGAACTTGATATAAAGAACCTTATGCAAAGTTAGAATATTAGTTGTCCATAATAATAAATAAAAAAATTGGCATATTTCAACCATTGAGTTGGATCACAATTATCATTTAGTGACACCTAACAAACTAGATTTGATTGAGATACATAGGATTATTACGCTGATAACAAGACAATTAATTGACATCTTAAATAAGACGGGTATATTTAGACCTAATAGGATGATTAATGTTTGAGCACAATGGGTGGAGGGATGTAAACGTAAATTTTAGTGATATGGATGTTCGCAATGTAGTTAGGAATTTAAGGCGTAACTTGGATGAATGATGAAAATGATACACATGTTACAGTCTCTTATTTGAAAATTTTGAATCTTGCGGTGCGAGTAAATTATTTTTTTGTGTCAAACCAGGCAAGGACAATCGCATAGCTTGTATTTTGTGGGTAGATGCCCGATCAAGGTTTATGTATATATGTTTCGGAGACGTGGTTACATTTGCACTACGTATAGTACAAATAAGAATAATATGCTATTTGTTCCATTTAGTGAGGCTAACCACCATTATCGGTCTGTTTTATTTGGATTTTGATACAAACAACCCAGTTGGTAATATTAATCAGCACATAATTCATATCAATGAAAAAGCAACAACAATGCAAAGGGGAAAAGAATTGGAAAATAACGAGGAACAAACTAACATGGAGATCACAGATAATGAGGGAATCATCACAACTAATCATGAGGGATTGAAGAAAAAGGAGGCAGGTGATCAAATGGAGCAAGAAGAGGATTAGCTGGAGGACTTGTTCACACTAAATGAGCTAAGAAGGTCAAGGAGACAAATTAAGGAACCCACATGGCTGCAAGGGTACAGCAAGGGCTGAAAAGGAAACAAATAGCTCACTCGGTAATTTGTTAGGTGATGTCAATTTTCAATCCAAGGGTTGATAAATGACTAGCTATTAATAAAAGATGTAGGGTTAAGATGAATTATCTAGAATCTTGTACTAGTAAGCCTATAAGTATCTTATCTTGGGGCTAAAGTTAATCATGAATGAAGTAATATATATTTCTATTATGTTTTCTTTCTCTTCCGTTGCTAAAATTCTCTAAAGTCTAGCTGAAGACTATAAAGACTATAATTTCAGCATCAGATTTGCACTGTTAAGGGGTGAAACAGAAAACACTAACAAGGTCACACAATCAAAACGGTGTTGTTTTGACTGCGCTAGTAGGACCTGTGGCCAGATGGAAAGGAATTAAAAATTGGAATAGTTTAGTAAATGGTCCGACTGTAGAAAGGACTTGCACCGATCAGAATTAGGACCTGCGGCTAGGCCCTAGCCTTATTCAATCTCAGCGCTTAGATCAGTCAATGAACGACCACAAGTCAATTTACTAGAATAGTGCTCTCAACTAATGTATGATATGAAATAGATCCATATATATATATATATATATATAGAGAGAGAGAGAGAGAGAGCTCGCTTGACTTTCTTTTGACCTGTATTATTATTATTATTATTATTTATTCAAATTTTCTTACTATTTAAAAAAAGCATGTATTTAATTGTATCTTAGATAAAATTTGACATGCCTTATAAAAAGATAAAAATAAATTAAAAGGGACATGTATATAAAGAATTATAATAATTTATTATCATCTAATCAATATTATGTATAAATATGATGATTACTTAACTTATAAGATGTAATATATATATATATATATATATATATATATATATATATATATATATATATATATATATATATATATATATATATATATATATATACTTATTCTGACATTAATCGAACAAATATATTTTTGTCATAAGAGAAATGAATAGTTAGAAACTGATATTTCCACACGTTTTTTATATATTTTCACACGAAAATCGTCGCGATAATTTTTATGTGAAAATATTTATTTTCCAAATTTTGTTAACTCTTTCGTACCTATTTTTTATATTAAAGATCACATATGTATTTATCTGTATAATATAGTATAACAAACAAACAAACATTCCTTATGAATCACCTCTGCTACTCTAATAATGGAGTAGGTTATTTGTTATATTGTTATTATACCGAACAAAAATTATGACAAATTTGGTCCTGCCGACATGTCTCTTACAAAAGCATAATTCCAAGCTACTAGAAATATACTTATTGCACCAAAACAAAATTTCAAAATTTGTGTCATAAATGTATTAATATATTATATTAATTTCAAAATTAGAGATATATTTTAATACTTTAAAATTCTTCTTTTTTCAATTAAAATTTATTTTTTATTTAAAATTTAAATATCTGAAAATAACCAAAAACCATAGCTCTTTAAATACAAAACCTTAATTCAATCAACAAAAAGAAAAATAATCACTTATTATTTTTGAAAAGGAGGGAGTGTAAAATTAATTTAGGGGGGCAAACCTTTTATAATATTTTTAGTAATCATGACCATCAAACATTATCCCTTAGTTAGTGGCTTAAAAAGGACACTTATGAATTAGGAACAATTACATATTATAGTACATTTATGAAAGTAATTACAAAAATCATACATTAATAAAATAATTACAAAAATATGACATTTCATCATATATATTTACAATACTAATACAACTAATACAATTAAGATTCCTTAATTTAAGGGATAAATATTAATTGGCTGACATAAAAAAAGTTTTTTTTTTTGAATCGCGTGATAACCGCCTATCGTTTGTACAGGACTATGCAGTTACCAAACCCTTTTGCACATGCTGAAACCCTTGTTCTCTCCTCTCTCACGACTAAACGTAATCGGAGTTAAAAACTATTGTTTCCGGTGATTGTTGTTCATCTGAGTTCGTGTGTTCTTCATCTCTATCATATTTGTTTAGTTGTTCGG
>JAINUV010000485.1:0-82118 GCA_020205505.1 Panax japonicus | reverse complement strand
AGAATGAAAGAGAATGAGCTTCTATTTATAGGAAAACATAGTTTTGATAATTGCATGATTAGGCTCGAATATTACAGTATATACCTTCATCTTTACCTCCATTTTTAATTTAGTCATGCAAGTATTATCAATCTTGCACCACCTCCCCTAATAGTAATGCATGTGAATCAATAGTTCCATACATATGAACTAATAGTAATTTGCATGTGAACTATGTGACGCCCCCAAAATAGGTATACATCACCCATTCTGAGTCGGCAAATACAGGGCAGAAAACAACTACAACTTCATTATTACAATTGTCGTGAAAAATACGATAACACATATGCTGTGAGTTTAAATACAAATACTGTCTTTAGACAGTATTCAAACTCAAATAAGTCCTCATTACAATTATTGATACACTATTTTACAAAAATGGTGAGCACTGCTAAAATAACTCTACACCCGACTAGTTCCTGTTATATTCTCGCCTCCTAAGAAGAAAAATGGAACAAAAAGGAAAATGGTGAGCTCAACTAGCCTAATAAAGAATATTATGACTAAGATAATGAACAACAAATTATCGTTAGCCTTCAACAAATTAGATAAAATATAATAGACAACAAGTTTTAGATCAATATTCGCAGCGAAAATAACAATTCATTAGAAGAGTTAAGTAGAGAATGAAATCTACTATCATCTATGAATTTAAAAGTTCATCATCAATATTTTATCCCTGTAACATCAATCAATATACATCTTAAATCAAATATTCATCTTTGCACTACGGGTCAAAGATATTTATTTGTATCATCAGTTGGTCATGTTCATCTCAACACTATTCATCTTTGCACTTCGGGCCAAAGATATTCATCAGGTAATCATTCATCTTTGCACTACATGCCAAAGATATTCAGTTATATCATCATTTAGGACTGAGGATGATGAAAAATATTTTAAAGAAACGAATCTAGTGAGATAAAAGAACAAAGATTAAGAATTCGTACTTTAGATAATCCAAGTTCAAAAATACTCCATAATAAACCATAGTAGATTGAAATTCAAGAATGAAGATCAAAACATGGATACAATCAAACATAGTAACCATAATAGACATCTTGGACAAAAAAAGAAAATTTTATTTTTCTGTGAATAGTGCCGTATTCGTAATAGTGTCGTATACGTGAATAGTACCGTATACGTGAATAGTAATCTCGACACGAAAAGGTAGAAATTCCATAAGAAAACTCATACTTCGTGAATAGTACCGTATTCGTAAATAGTGTCGTGTACGTGAATAGTGTCGTATACGTGAATAGTAACCTCAACATAAAAAGGTAAAAATTTCACAAATAAAATTCATATCAATATTTCAGCATAATGATATTAAACGAAATAACATCATTTACGAAGAAAATAACATCCTTACCTCAAAAAGAACAGTACTTCTGACTGAAATATCAGGTATAAGGCTGAAAGAAAACTTGTACTGAATAACAACTCTCAAAAGATCTAATACTCACAAAATACGCTCGATAATATAGAGAGAGAAAGTTTATGATTCTGGTGTGATTTTCAATTCTAACTAAGCACCTTATTTATAGAAAAATGCTTAGAACACCAAAACAGACTAACCTGCTACCTGATGGCTTTACCTGCTACTATTCACGCCTACCACTTTTGAAATTAAATTTTAGCACATTTCTCATCAACCAAAAGTGGTCCCATCATGTTTTTAATAAAAATATTTATTTTTGAAACTTCAATAATTCATAAAAAATAGCCCTTCTATAAGAAAAATTCGAATCTCATGTCTATCCCATAGGAAATTTAATTCTCTGCAACTTTGTAGAAGAAAGTTTTCCCAAATTCCAAACAGAAAATGCCCGAAATCCACATACATACGATTTTTAATACTTCCATTCAGACAAAATACTGATAAAACACCTCAACATTAATTCCTTCATTTATATCCATACAAAAATAAATATTTCCTTAATATAAATTAATAATTAATTATTCACAAATAATATTACAGAATCACAATTATGACAACCAGGTCGTTCCCAGGGAAAGTTGGGACTTTTCGATAAGGATTCTCCTTATTGGTGAGCAATTAGGTGACCAAACCCCTTTCCTAGACAGAACTTCTTAGACATTGCCAATAATGTTATCTAATATATTATTCAAATAATATGAAATGTTGATCTGATAATGGGAAATACTGTGCAGTGACAATTATTGAAAGAACAATAATATAAAATATCAACGTAACAATTGTGGAAAAGAAGTTCACCTAGCCCGATTTTGTCGGGCACCAAAGTCAATTCCAGTTGGGATGGAGGCATCAAAGGCCGTCCCAAACAAGACAAAATCGGTAGTGTGACGCCCCCAAAATAGGTCCAATCCAACCAACCTATTCTGAGTCGCCAAATACATGGTACAGAAACAACTAAAACTTCATTAATACAATATAAAAACTGTGAGTTTAAATACAAAATATTGTCATCTAGACAATATCCACACTCAAATAACTCCTCATTAACATTATTAATACACTATTCTACAGAATAGTGAGGACTACTAGAACCACTTCTAGAACCATCATTCCACACCCCGACTAGTACTCGCTACATTTCTCGCCTCCTGAGAAGAAAAATTGAACAACAAGAAAAAGGGTGAGCTCAACTAGCCCAGTAAAGAACATTATGACTAAGATAATATAAAATAAATTATCGTTAGTCTTCAACAGGAAAAAATCTAATAGAATACAAAAGACAACAAGTTTTAAATCAATATTCGCAGCCGGAAATAATAATTCATTAGAAGAGTTAGTAGAGAATGCAAACTACTATCTTCTTTATATGAATTAAAAGTTCATCGTCGATATTTTATCCCTGTAACATCAATCATATATATCTGGAATCAAATATTCATCTTTGCACTACAAGGCCAAAGATATTCATCATTGGTTATGTTTATCTAAACACCTGTTCATCTTTTACACTACGGGCCAAAGATATTAATCAGTCGGTCATGTTTATCTCAACACATGTTCATCTTTGCACTACGGGCCAAAGATATTCATCAAGAAATCATCATCTTTGCACTACAGGCCAAAGATATTCAGTTATATCATCATTTAGGACCGAGGATGATGAAAAATATTTTAAGAAAATAAATCCAGTGAAGCAAAAGAACAAATATTAAGGGATTCGTACTTTAAATAATTCCCATTCAAAAATACTTCATAAATAACCAGAGTGGGGAAAAATTCAAGAATGATCAAAACATGGATACAATCAAAGCTAGTGTCCAGAATATATATTTTGGACGAAAAGAAGAAATTTCATTTTTCGGTGAATAGTGTCGTATTCGTGAATAGTATTGTATACGTGAATAGTGCCGTATACGTGAATAATAACTCCGACACCAAAAGATAGAAATTTCACAAAAAACATCATCATACTTCGTGAATAGTACTCGTGAATAATAAATCATGAATAGTAGTAACTCATGATAGTAACCCCGACATAAAAAAGTTTTAAATTTGATAAAAAGTTCCAACCAATATTTCAGTATAATGATATTGAAGAAATAATATCATTTTCGAATAAAATAACATCTCTTACCTCAGAAAGAATAGTACTTCTGACTGGAATACTGGATATAGTGCTAAAAAGAACTTGCACCGTATAGCAATACTAAAAGTACTAAAATACTCACAAGAATACGCTCAATATATCGAGGGAGAAAGAGAGAGAAATCTGCAGTTTCTGGTGTGATCTTCAATTCTAACCTAAGCACCCTATTTATAGAAAAATGCTTAGAACACCAAAGCAGAAAATTTAATAAAATATTAATAAATTTATATAAATCATACGCAAACTTGGAAATTCTGATTTCAGCATATTTTGCAACACATGTGCCCACCAACCAACCACAAAATATTTTTCTTTTAAAACTTTTAAAAAATAATTATTTCGGAACTTCAGAACTTCAATAATTCATAATAAATAACTCTTTATCAGAAAATTCGAATCTCGCGACTTTTTATAGGAAATTCAATTCTCTACAACTTTGTAGAAAAAAAGTTTTTCCAAATTTCAAACAGAAATTGACCGAAATCGACAAACGGACGATTTTACAGGCTATAATCAAATTTCAATCAAGAAACGGGTCCACGGACATGTTTAACATGTTTTAAACAACTTTTATAACAAAAATACTCATCATCCTCATATACTCATATATCCCACATTCATTGTAAAAATATCATCATTATTATATTATAATAATAAAATAAAATATTATTTTATCAAAAAAGATAAAATATTGATTTTCAACAATTGTCACTTTAAAAATTTTCTCCATCTATATCCACATAAAATCAATATTTCCCTCATCATATAAATCAATAATTAATTATTCATAAATAATATTACAGAATCACAGTACTGGCAACCAGACCGTTCCCAAGAAAGAGGGGGCTTTCCAATAAGAATTTCCCCTTACTGGCGCGCAATTAAGTGACCAAACCTCTCCTTAGACAGAACTTTCTAGAAATTGCCAATAATATTTTCTAATAATATTATTCAGATAATATGAATTATTGCTTCGATAATGGAAAATACTATGTAGTGGCAATTATTGAAATAACAGTAATATAAAAAAATCAACGCAGCAATTATTGAATCAATAAAATAAAATATTGAACAGTAATTACTGTAACAATTATTGAGTCGTGCCTTCTTACGTAAGAATCAATAATTGGTGCAATACCGTGTGCTACTGTGCAACAATGCGTATTACTGTGTTTTAACCACTGGGTATTCCACCAGTATTAACGGTAACAACTACGCCGTTATTTGTAAATAACTTATACTTGTCATTTTTTCTTCCAATCGCTTTCCATTATGGGGCCCACACAAGGCTGCGCCGTCGTACTAATATTCACCGACAGTAAGAATATTCCAGGACCAAACGAATATTCCCCGACAACAATGAATATTTTATAACCACTTGCTTATTTAAAATATTTGAGCATTTTACCCATAACTAACCACATTAATCAAATCAACCCCTTACTATTTTAAAATAATAATTAGAGAAATTAAATCTTTATTTATAAAAAGTTGGGGCCTTACAACCTCCCCTCCTTATGAAATTTCATCCTCGAAATTGACGTATGTAGGACATGCTCTTTCCTATCCAAGATTTTGACAGGTACCTCCTCGTACGTTAAGTTTTCAGCTATCTCGTCCGGTTCTAACTCAATAATGTGGTTCGGGTCATCCACATATTTATGTAACATCGATACGTAAAAACGTTATGAACACGCGTCATACTTGGCTGTAAAACGAGTCTATAGGCCACAGTTCCTATTCGATCGAGGATTTCAAATGGACTAATAAATCGAAGGTTTGAGCTTTCCTCATATCGCCGATTGTCGCTTTTTGAATAACGACTTCTTGTATCTTCTTCTTCATATTCATCAACTCTAAGTGTGTAGCTTGAGCAGCTTTAAATTTATCGATTAAAGTCGATTCTAATCGTATATTCGTTATCTTCACACAAGTTCTTTGGAATCTTTAACTCTATCTCCATCTTCTGTAAGTCATACGAAATGGGTCTTTGTGTTAATAATATCGCACTCGTAAACGCATACGATCTTTTACTCAACGCGTCAGCTACCATGTTCATTTTTTTTTCCAGGATGGTATGGTCAGAACATGTGCCGAAATGAGTCTCCTCTTGAGTTCTTCGAAGCTCTTCCCACATTCCTTGCTCCATTCGAATTTTGTATCTCTATGAGAACGTAGCTGGGACTAGTCGGGGAACAGAGTGATGTTCCAAGATTGTGAAACCCCAGATTTTATGAATAAAGAATTAATTTTCTCGAAATAATTTTTTTATATTATGGTGTGAATTTGAGATAATATTATAGTTGTGGGTAGTATTATAAATTTTGCAAAGTATGCAAGTTGTTATATTATATTCGATTGGTCAGGGAATATTCTTTGTGTCGGAAAATATTCGTACGACGGTACAATTATTGGTGGACCCCACAACGGAATTATTGTCGGATTGAGAAAACGACAAAAATGTTTTATTGAAAATAACGGCGGAAGTTTTACCGTTGATACTGTTAAACTACTGGGTAGTAAAAGTACAGTAATACGCGTTGTGGCATAGTAGCACACGGTATTGATTATTGATATTTATGTGAGAAGTTGCTCAGTTTGATTCAATTATTGTCGATTAATAATATGAATTATTATAGCGATAATGACGTTTTGTTTTATTCGTATTATTAACGTAATAAAACAGAAACATCTTTTTATATAAAACAGAATACTTTATTAAAGTTATTCTATAAATAGAATATATTATATTTTATTATGCATAGTGTCGCATAGTGTTTTGCATAGTGTTGCATAGTGTTTGCATAGTAAAAATCTTTTTATATAAATAGAATATATTATATTTTATTTAAAAGATTTTTCTTTAAATATGGACCGTAAGATTAAAGTAAATCAATCTGGACCGTTCATGGATTAGTTACTATGCATTCCATTTTCCTATAAATAGAAGCTCATTCCTTCATTATTTTCTTACGAATTCATTGAAACTCTAGAGAGAGAAATTATAGAGAGAAGCTATAGAGAGAAAATTATAGAGAGAAAGAAGAAGAATATTCTGCTACTTCACTACTTCTATATCCAGTTTCTGTTACGGTAAGGGGTGTTATTTTTTTTTATTCATGAAGAGAACTGTTGTTATTCCATTTCTTATTATTCTGTTGGAATAACCTGTATACGCGGTCTACCCTATACTTGGTGACATTCTTCTATCATTCTGTTGGAACATCCTGTCTGTGTGTTTTACACCGGACCTGGTTCCGTCTTTATTATTATTCCGTTGGAACATCCTGTCTGTGTGTTTTACACCGGACCTGGTTCCGTCTTTATTATTCTGTCGAAATATCCTGTCTGTGCTATACGTCGGACCTGGTTCCATCATTTATTATTCCGCATTTATTATTCTGTTGGAACATCCTGTCGGTGTGAATTTCACCTGACCTGGTTCCGTTATTTAGTATTCTGTTGGAATAACCTGCCTGTGTGAAGTTCCGCATGCATGGTGATTTCTGTTGTTATTCCATTCTTTATTATACTCAGTTGGTTAAAGTTTTGACTTCTATACTCCATGAAATTAGTAGAATATCCTTGATATTTGCGCTTCATCCAGTATCTTTTCAGAAAAATATTCTTCTGAGCTTTCTTGAATTTTTCACCACAAAACAGTATCGTGTGGACAATTTGGACGTTATTAGTTCATGGACAAATTAATTTTTGAACTTGTTTTATTGAAATTCTTATATCATTGTCATCATCCTCATGTTTATGTTATGTTGAAAGTCATCTGTGGCCTGTAGTGCATAGATGGACTTGGTATGATTATGACCAGGGATTATTCGGTATAATCATGACCGTAATATTAAAAATGATGTAGAAAAAGTCCTCATTGGCCCGTAGTGCATTGATGGACAGTTTTTGGTATGATTATGGCTATGGATTCTCTTCGGCCGTAGTGCAAAGATAATTGTTTTATGGCATGATCAGGACCGTTGATGAAAACACGATTATCTTTGGCCCGTAGTGCATGGATAATTCGTGGTCGTGATACTAAAGAATATCCTTGGCCTGTAGTGCAGGGATGATTTAATGATGTGGATTATTTATTGAGCTGAGTCTTAGCGATAAAAGTGATGAAAAACTTTTTAAATCATAAAAGATAGTAGATTCAATTCTCTCTACTTGACTCTTTTAATGGATTACTTATTCCGCTGCAGTTAAACTTGATGTCTATTATATTTTATCAGTTTAACATTGTTGGAGGCTAATGATAATTTATTCTGCATTATCTTAGTCATAATATTTCTTACTGGGCTAGTTGAGCTCACCCTTTCTTTCACTGTTCTCTTCAGGAAATGAGAACATAGCAGGGACTAGTCGGGGAATGGAGTGACGGTCCAGAGGATAGCATTAGTAGTCCTCACTATTCTGAGAAATAGTGTATTAATAATTGTAATGAGGACTCCTTTTGAGTTTGTATGATCTCTAGTAGACAATAATTGTATTCAAACTCACAGTTATGTTTTGTCGTATTGTACACGACAGTTGTATTAGTAAGTTGTATTTGAATTATGTACCATGTATCTGACGACCCAAAATGGGTGATGTATACCTAATTTTGGGGGCGTCACAAAGATGGTGCATTAGTAGTCCTCACTATTTTGTGAAATAGTGTGATAATAAATGTAATGAGGACTCCATTGAGTGTGGATATTGTCTAGATGATAATATTTGTATTAAAACTCACAACCTATATTTTGTCATATTTTACACGACTGTTGTATAATTAAGTTGTATTTGTATTCAGTACCTTGTATCTGGCGACTCAAGATGGGTGATGTATACCTGTTTTGGGGGCGTCACAAAGTTGGGACAAGTTCTTGCCATTAGTGAAATTCTCCTACAACAACAGTTATCAAGCAAGTATTGGCATGGCTCCATTTGAGGCATTATACGGACACAAGTGTCGTTCTCCAGTATGCTGGGACGAGGTGGGTGAAACAACGTTGTTTGGACAGGAGTTGGTACGTATGACTACGGAAAATATTCAAATGATCCGACAACGTATAAAAATCTCACAAGATCGACAAAAGAGTTATGTTGATCTTCATCGAAAGGACGTGGAGTTCAATGTTGGAGATCATGTGTTGTTACATGTTGCTCTATGGAAAGGAGTTACAAGATTTGGAAAGAGAGGAAAGCTCAATCCTCGATTCATTGGGCCATTCGAAATCCTCGATCGAGTAGGAACTGTGACTTATAGACTTACGTTACCGCCAAGTATGTCTCGTGTTCATAATGTTTTTCATATATCTATGTTACGTAAATATGTGGAAGACCCGAACCACATTATTGAGTTAGAACTGGACAAAATAGCGGAAGATTTAACGTATGAAGATGTACCTATTAAAATCTTAGATATGAAGGAACATATTCTACGCTCCAAAATTATACCTCAAGTCAAAATTTTGTGGAGAAACTACGATGTTGAGAAAATGACCCGGGAGTTAGAATCTGAAATGAAATCAAAGTATCCTCACCTCTTCGTCATACCAGGTACGTACACCAATTTCGAGGATGAAATTTCACAAGGAGGGGAGGTTGTAAGACCCCGAATTATATGAAATGAAATTATCTGTGTGAGACCCCAGATTTTATGAATAAATATTTAATTTTCTCGAAATAATTTTGTGAAAATTATGGTGTGGATTTGATATAATGTTATAGTTGTGGGTAATATTTACAAATTTTGCAAAGTACACAAGTTGTTATATAATATTCGATTGGTCAGGGAAATATTCTTTTTGTCGAGGAATATTCGTATTTAGAAAACGACAGAATTATCTTTTTATAAAATAACGGCGAAAGTGTTACCGTTAAAACTGTTGAACTACTCGGTAGTAAAAGTAAAGTAATATGCGTGGTTGCATAGTAGCACACGGTATTGATTATTGATGCTTACGTGATAAGTCACTCAGTTATACTCAATTATTGCTACAGTAATTGTTGCATCATATCTCTCATGTTATTGATTCAATTATTGTCACAGTATCATTTGCATAATATGATATATTATTAAATCAATAATTGAGACGGTAAAGTTATTCATATTATTATTTACAATATTGACAATGTCTAGAAGTTCTGTCAATGAGAGGTTTGGTCACCTAATTGAGCGCCAATAAGGAAAAATCCTTATCGGAAAGCCCCCTCTTTCCTGGGAATGACCTGGTTGTTAAATATTATGAATTATAATATTAATGATGAATAAGTTCGTGTTGATTAAAGATGAATTTTATAGTTCCATTGTGTTAGTAGAAATCGACATTTGTTTTGATAATAATTGATCTGGAGGTTATATTGTTCAATCGGGTATTCGGGACACTTTTTGTGTCGGAGTACTATTCACGAGTTACTATTCACGGTGTACTATTCACCCGTAAGATATAATTTTTTTCGGTCCAAATTATTTTTTGGTACAATATTATTCCATGAGGAGATGTGCTAATTTTTCAGACCGTTGGTGAAGATATAATAGTAAATCAATATGGACCGCTGGTGGAAAGTTATAATAGTGAATTAATATGGATCGTTGGTTTAAAGTTTTAATAGTAAATCAGTATGGATCGTTACTTTAAGTTTTAATAGTAAATCAATATGGACCGTCCGTTTAAAAGTAAATCAATCTGGACCGTTCATGAATTAGTTACTATTCAGTCCATTCTCCTATAAATAGAAGTTCATTCCTTCATTATTTCTTACGAATTCACTGAAACTCTAGAGAGAGAAACTATAGAGAGAAAGAAGAAAAGTGTTCTGCTACTTCACTACTCCAATATCCAGTTTCTTCTAAGGTAGGGGATATTATTTGTTGTACTCGTAAAGGTATTCTTTCTTTCGTATTCATGAAGAGAACTTCTGTTATTCCATTCTTTATTATTCTGTTGGAATAACCTGTATACGCGGGATACCCTATACTTGGTGAAATTCTTCTGTTATTCCATTCTTTATTATTATGCTGGAATAATATGTCTATGCAAAGTACTGCATACATGGTGAAATTCTTCTGCTATTCCATTCTTTATTATTCTGTTGGAATAACCTGTCTATACGAAGTACCGCATACATAGTGAAATTCTTCTAATATTTCGTTCTTTATTATTCTGTCGAAATATCATGTCTGTGCGTTTACGCTGGACCTGGTTCTATTATTTATTATTATATCGGAATATCATGTCTGTGTGTTTACGCCGGACCTGGTTCCATTATTTATTATTCTGTCAGAATATCCTGTCTGTGCGTTGACGCTGGACCTGATTCCATTATTTATTATTCTGTTGGGAATAACCTGTCTGTTCAGTCTATCGCACGCATGGTGAATCCTTCTGTTATTCCATTCTTTATTATTCTGTTAGAATAACATGTCTATGTGGATTACCACATGTATGGTGAATGATCCTTCGTATTCATTCCTTATTAAATTGTGGAAATGATCTGTCTACGTGGATTACTGCATAGCGGGCGAAAATCCATTTGCAGTTTCATATATTCTATTATACTCAATTGGTTAAAACTTTGGCTTCTATACTCCATGAAATTAGTGGAATATCCTTGATATTTGCGCTTCATCCAGTATCTTTTCATGAAAATATTCTTCTGAGCATTCTTGAATTTTACTTCACAAAGCAGTATCATGTTGACAATTTGAACGTTATTGAGTTCAGGATAAATTAACTTATAAATCTTTAAAATTTATTCTTGAACTTGTTTTATTGAATTGCCATCATCCTCATTCTTATATTATGTTGAAAGTCATCTTTGGCTCACGTGCATAGATGGACTTGGTATGATTATGACCAGGGATTATTCGGTATAATCATGACCGTAATGTGACGAATGATGTGGTAAAAGTCATCATTGGCCTGTAGTTCATTGGTGGACAGTTGTTGGTATGATTATGACCAGGGATTATTCGGTATAGTCATGACCATTGATGATTACATGAATATCCTTGGCCGTGGAGCAGGGATGATTCAATTTTATTTATTAAGCTGAGTCTCAGCGATAAAGTTGATGAAAAACTTTTTAAATCATAGAAGATAGTATATTTTATACATTACTTGACTCTTCTAATGCATTGCTTGATCCGATGTAGTTAAACTTGATGTTTATTATATTTTATTAGTTTAACACCGTTGAAGGCTAATGATTCTATATTCTGCATTATCTTAGTCATAATATTTCTTACTAGGCTAGTTGAGCTCACCCTTTCTTTCACTGTTCTCTTCAGGAAATGAGAACGTAGCTGGGACTAGTCGGGGAACAGAGTGATGGTCCTAGATGGTGCATTAGTAGTCCAAAATGCAGGTGGATATACTGGAAACTCTCGGACGGTCACCGCAAAATAGGTCAAGGAGCTGGGACCACCGGAGTTTATTGGAGAGCCAAAACCACTTAAAGCGGAAGTATGGATAAAGCAGATCACCAAGATATTTGATGTCTTGGGATGCTCCGAGGAGTAAAAGGTGTCATTTGCCACCTTTTTGTTACGAGGAGAGGCAGATTACTGGTGGGAATCGGTAAAACGTACTCAACCTGCCGCACTAAAGATGTCTTGGGAGAAGTTCCAAGAACTATTCAACGACAAGTACTTTCTCGAAAGTATTCGTCACATGAAAGAGGTAGAGTTCATTAAGCTGGAGCGGAATAACATGACCGTGTCGCAGTACGAAGCCAAGTTTGCCGAGTTATCCCGGTTTGCGTCCCAATTAGTTGATAATGAAGAGAGAATGACGCGGATGTTTTTAAGAGGTTTGAAGCCGGAGATATGTCAATATCTTATTTCTCATAAACTGTGTTTGTATTCAGATGTTGTAAATAGGGCTGAGTTAGTGGAGTGCGATAACAAGTCAACACAACCAAAAGAGGGCAGCTGGCAAATGATAATACCAGTGAAAGCAGTCATCAAAGCTGTGACAACAAGCGTGGAGGGAATCAACAAGCCAGAAATGGTAACCACTTCGGTAGTAATCAGGGCCAAAACAATAAGAATGGACATTTCAAGAAGAGGAGATTCAACAATGATGGAAAGACATCAGCACCAGCACCCGTTGTTAAGGAAGGAGAACGACCACCTATCATATGCTTCAAATGTGGAGGGGAGGGACACATCAGTCCAAACTACACGATGTCGTCCAAAACATGTTATAATTATGGAAGAGAAGGTTATTTAGCTCGATTTTGTCATTCATCGAAGACAAGTTCAGCTAGGATGGAGGCACCAAAGGCTGTCCCAGAAAAGTCAAAACCGGTAGTGCAAGGGAGAGCGTTTGTTGTGACCTCCCAAAAAGCAAGAAACCCGAACGAGGTCATCATGGGTAAGCTTATCATAAACTCTAGCGAAGTCTATACCTTATTTGATACCGGTTCTACCCATTCTTTTATTTCTCCTACTTGCGCTCAACGATTAAATTTGACTCTAGAGGAATTAGACTTTGACTTATCTATGGAAACTCCGTTGGGAGAAACCTTCATTACATCCACTATTTATAAGTCTTGTTTGGTTCAAATCGGTACCCTCACATTACCCGTCGATCTTATTTCATTGAAAATACTTTCATTTGATGTGATTCTAGGAATTGATTGGTTAACTACTCATCATGCTAAAATTGATTATTTTCGTAAGGTTATTAACTTTCATATTCCTAATCAACCTATTATGCGAATTCAAGCGACCAAACCATTAAAATCAATCACAGTCATCTCAAGCCATAAAGTTATTCGTTTATTGAAAAATGGATGTCAAGCTTTCTTAGCTCACAACACAGATTTAAACAAAAATACGTCAGATTTGAATGATATTTCTATTGTTAATAATTTTCCTAACGTATTAACTGAAGAACTTCCTGGCCTACCCCCAGAGCATGAAATTGAATTTTGTATCGACCTGAAACCCGGTACAAAACCCATTTCCAAAGCCCCATATCGAATGGCTCCTATTGAACTTCAGGAGTTAAAGACCCAACTGCAGGAATTGTTAGACATTGGCTTTATTCGTCCTATTACTTCTCCTTGAGGTGCTCCTGTTCTATTCGTGAAGAAGAAAGATGGGAGTATGCGACTTTGTATTGATTATCGGGAGTTGAATCATGTCACCATCAAAAATAGGTACCCATTGCCACGTATTGATGACCTGTTTGACCAGTTGCAAGGAGCCAAATTCTTTTCAAAGATTGATCTTCGTTCCGGATATCACCAATTGAAGATTAGAACCGATGACATTCCAAATACGAGTTTCAGAACTCGGTACGAGCATTATGAATTCCTAGTCATATCCTTTGGATTGAATAATGCTCCTGCTGCCTTCATAGATATGATGAACCGAGTATTCAAGGAATATTTGGATCACTTTGTGATCGTCTTTATTGATGACATCCTTATCTATTCTAAAAGCGATGAAGATCATGAGCAACACTTGAGGCTGATACTCCAAAAGCTTCGTGAATACAAGCTTTATGCCAAGTTGAAGAAATGTGAGTTCTGGCTTGAGGAAGTAGCATTCCTTGGGCACATAGTATCAAGTCATGGAATATCAGTTGACCCAACAAAGATTGAAGCTATTCAAAGCTGGGAGCAACCCAAATCAGTGACCGAAGTACGTAGCTTTCTCGGTTTAGCTGGTTATTATCGGAGATTCGTGGAAGGATTTTCTCGAATCGCTACTCCATTAATTCAGCTAACTCGGAAAGATACAAAGTTCGGTTGGAGCGAAGAATGTGAGAAGAGTTTTCAAGAACTCAAGAGGAGACTCATTTCAGCATCTGTTCTGACAATACCATCTGGTTCGAAGGGATTTGTCATCTACAGTGATGCTTCAGGCAAAGGGTTGGGATGTGTTCTCATGCAACATGGAAAAGTCATAGCCTATGCTTCTCGATAACTCAAAGAATATGAGAGGAATTATCCTACTCATGATCTAGAGTTGGCAGCTGTGGTTTTCGCACTTAAACTTTAGAGGCATTACTTGTATGGGGAGAAAGTGGAGATCTTTACGGATCATAAAAGCCTCAAATATTTCTTCACTCAAAAGGAACTCAACATGCGACAACGACGTTGGCTTGAACTGTTGAAAGATTATGATCATACCATCCAATACCATCCTGAAAAAGCGAATGTGGTAGCTAACGCATCGAGTAGAAGATTATATGCAAGTACGAGTGCGATATTGTCAACACAAAGGCCCATTCTGTGTGACTTGCAAATGATGGAGATAGAGTTAAAGACTCTAGGGACCCATGTGATGATGGCAAATATATGAGTAGAACCAACTTTAATTAATAAAGTTAAAGTTGCTCAAGCTACAGACCTGGAGCTGGTGCGTATGAGCAAGAAGGTGCTATGCCGGAAGCAAGAATCGATGAAGAAGGAATACTTCGAGTCAACTCCAGACTTTGTGTTCCTAATGACCCTGATTTAAAGTATAAAATCATGATAAAGGCGCACAACACACCGTTTGCAATCCATCCTGGGAGTACCAAAATGTATCATGATCTCCGTCATACATTTTGGTGGAGCAATATGAAGAGAGAGATAGCGCTGTTTATCTCAAGGTGTCTAACTTGTCAACGAGTCAAGGCGGAGCATCAAGTACCAAAAGGTCCATTACAACCGCTTGAAATTCCAGAATGGAAGTGGGAGCACATTACCATGGATTTCGTTACTGGTCTTCCCAAGGTTTCTCAAGGCATAGATGCGATTTGGGTCATTGTTGATAGATTGACCAAGTCTGCTCATTTCTTACCGATACGAGAAACTTATACACTTGAATGTCTTGCTCGTATATACATAATTGAGATTGTAAGATTGCATGGTATGCCAGTATCCATAGTTTCTGATCGAGACCCAAGATTCACTTCAAGATTTTGGGTTAGTTTGCAAAAAGCTATGGGCACGAATTTACGATTTAGCTCGGTATATCATCCTCAGACGGACAGGAAGTCGAAGAGGACGATTCAAACTCTTGAAGATCTATTAAGACTCTGTGTCCTTGACTTCAAGGGAAGTTGGGACAAGTTCTTACCATTGGTGGAGTTTTCCTACAACAACAGCTATCAAACAAGTATTGGCATGGCTCCATTAGAAGCGTTGTATGGAAGAAAGTGTCGTTCTCCAATATGCTGGGATGAGGTGGGTGAAGCAATGTTGTTGGGACCAGAGTTGGTACGTATGACTACGGAAAAGATTCAAACGATCCGACAACGTATAAAAACCTCACAAGATAAAAAAAAGAGTTATGCTGATCTTCATCGAAAGGACGTGGAATTCGATATAGGAGATCATGTGTTGTTACGTGTTGCTCCATGGAAAGGAGTTACGAGATTTGGAAAGAGAGGAAAGCTCAATCCTCGATTCATCGGCCCATTTTTAATCCTCGACCGAGTAGGAACTGTGGCCTATAGACTCGCTTTACCGCCAAGTATGTCTCGTGTTCATAACATTTTTCACATATCTATGTTACGTAAATATGTGGAAGACTCGAACCACATTATTGAGTTAGAACCGGACGAAATAGCAAAAAATTTGGCGTATGAAGAGGTTCCTGTTCAAATCTTGGATAAGAAGGAACATATTCTACGCTCCAAGGTTATACCTCAAGTCAAAGTTTTGTGGAGAAACCACGATGTTGAGGAAATGACCTGGGAGTTAGAATCTGAAATGAAATCAACGTATCCTTACCTCTTCGATATACCAGGTACGTACCCTAATTTCGATGGCGAAATTTCATAAGAAGGGGATGTTGTAAGACCCCAACTTTTTAATAAAGATGATTTTTCTATAAATATCATTTTGAATATTATGGAATGAATTTGATATAATGTTATAATTGTGGGTAATATTAATAAATTTTGTCTGTGCGTTTACGCTGGACCTGGTTCCATTATTTATTATTCTGTTGGGAATAACCTGTCTGTGCAGTCTATCGCACGTATGGTGAATCCTTCTGTTATTCCATTCTTTATTATTCTGTTAGAATAACCTGTCTATGTGGATTACCACATGCATGGTGAATGATCCTTCATATTCATTCCTTATTAAATTGTGGAAATGATCTGTCTACGTGGATTACCGCATGGCGGGCGAAAATCCATTTGCAGTTTCATATATTCTATTATACTCAGTTGGTTAAAACTTTGGCTTATATACTCCATGAAATTAGTGGAATATCCTTGATATTTGCACTTCATCCAGTATCTTTTCATGAAAATATTCTTCTGAGCATTCTTGAATTTTACTTCACAAAGCAGTATCATGTTGACAATTTGAACGTTATTGAGTTCAGGATAAATTAACTTATAAATCCTTAAAATTTATTCTTGAACTTGTTTTTATTGAATTGTCATCATCCTCGTGCTTATATTATGTTGAAAGTCATCTTTGGCTCACGTGCATAGATGGACTTGGTATGATTATGACCAGGGAATATTCGGTATAATCATTACCGTAATGTGACGAATGATGTGGTAAAAGTCCTCATTGGCCTGTAGTTCATTGGTGGACAGTTGTTGGTATGATTATGACCAGGGATTATTCGGTATAGTTATGACCATTGATGATTACATGAATATCCTTGGCTTTGGAGCAGGGATGATTCGATTTTATTTATTAAGCTGAGTCTCAGCGATAAAGTTGATGAAAAACTTTTTAAATCATAGGAGATAGTAGATTTTATACATTACTTGACTCTTCTAATGGATTGCTTGATCCGATGCAGTTAAACTTGATGTTTATTATATTTTATCAGTTTAACACCGTTGAAGGCTAATGATACTTTATTCTGCATTATCTTAGTCATAATATTTCTTACTGGCTAGTTGAGCTCACCCTTTCTTTCACTGTTCTCCTCTGAAAATGAAAACGTAGCTGGGACTAGTCGGGGAACAGAGTGATGGTGCTAGATGGTGCATTAGTAGTCCTCACTATTCTGTGAAATAGTGTGATAATAAATGTAATGAGGACTCCATTGAGTGTGGATATTGTCTAGATGACAATATTTGAATTAAAACTCACAGCCTATGTTTTGTCGTATTTTAAACGAATGTTGTATAATTAAGTTGTATTTGTATTCAGTACCTTGTATCTGGCGACCCAAGATGGGTGATGTATACATGTTTTGGGGGTGTCACAATCTAATTTTCTTATAATTATTATTCTATTTAATAAATGGTTAAATTGATAAAAGGTTAAAGTTAAGGGTGATATTTATAAATTTTGCAAAGTATGCAAGTTGTTATAAAATATTCGATTGGTCGGGGAATATTTGTTTTAAACAAAAAATTTTTGTATGATGACATAATAATTGGTGGACCCCACAACGAAATTATTGTCGGAGTTAGAAAACGACATAAATATCTTTTTATAAAAATAACGGCGAAAGTTTTACCGTTAACTATTGAACTACCCAGTGGTAAAAGTACAGTAATACGCATGGTTGCATATTAGCAAACTGTATTGATTATTGATGTTTACGTAAGAAGCCACTCAATTATACTCAATTATTGCTACAGTAATTGCTGCATAATATCTCTCATATTTTTTTATTCAATTTTTGTCACAGTATCATCTGCATAATATTTTATATTATTAAATCAATAATTGAGACAACAAAGTTATTCATATTATTATTTACAATATTGACAATGTCTAGAAAGTTCTGTCGAAGAGAGGTTTGGTCATCTAATTGCGCGCCAATAGGGAGAAATCCTTATCGGAAAGCCTCATCTTTCTTGGGAATTATCTGGTTGTTAAATATTATGAGTTATAATATTAATGATGAATAATTGTTGAAGTATTAAGAATGTGTTTATTAAAAATAAGTGAATTACAAAAGTTAGAGGGGAATAATGCAAACTTGGAAAACTTTAGGGGTACCAAAGTGTAATAAGTTAAATCAATCTAGACCATTGGTGGTGGTTTTAATCAAGGTTTTTAAACCCGGACCGGTCATCGAACCGGAAAAGTTACTGGGTGGATGGGTCACTGGTCCAACCAGTGGTCGGACCGTTATTGACCCAGTGACGTCATTAATATTTAATAAATAATAAATAATTAATTATATTAATTATTATTATATATTGTAAATAATATTTAGTAAATATGTAAAATTAATCAATTTATCTACCAAAAAAAAAACTAAACATATCTAAGATACATTCAAATTCCGAAATTCAACCACAAGTTCAAGTGTTTGATTAAATGAATGCAAAAATATGTAAAATACCAAACAAAGTCTCAACTAAATTACTAAAATAAAATAAAATCCGTAATATTTTTTTTTAATCTTTAAGGAGAGAACCGGTCAAACCCGTGAACCGATTACTGGTTCACTGGGTCAACCGGTTCAACCGCCGGTTCACCGGTTCTGAACGGTTTTTGAGCAGAAGTGGTTTAGTGGATCAACCGGACCGTTGAGTGAACCGGGTCTGATTTTTTTCAGTTCGACCGGCGGTCCGGTCCGAATTTGAAAACCTTGGTTTTAATAGTAAATTAATCTGGACCATTAATGGTGGTTTTAATAGTAAATCAATCTGGACCATTGATGGTGGTTTTAATAGTAAATCAATCTGGATCTTCGGTGGTGGTTGTAATAGTAAATCAATCTGGACCGTTGATGGTGGTTTTAAAAGTAATCAATCTGGAACGTCGATGGTGGTTTTAAAAGTAAATCAATCTGGACCGTCGGTGGTGGTTTTAATAGTAAATCAATATGGACCGTCCGTTCTAATAGTAAATCAATCTGGACTGTTCGTGAATAAGTTACTATTTAGTCCATTCGCCTATAAATAGAAGGTTAATTCTTCTTTCATTCTCACCAATTCACTTAGATTCACAAGAGACACTATAGAGAGAGAAACTATAGAGAGCAAAAAGAAGAGTATTCTGCTACTTCACTATTGCAGTATCTAGCCTTCTACTAAGGTAAGGGGTATTATTTCTTTCGTATTCATAAGGAATACTATTTTTTTCGTATTCATCCTTTAATATGTCGGAATAACCTGTCTACGCGGATTACGTACCGTATGACGGGTAAAAATCTATTTGCAGTTTCGTATGTTATTTCTTTTCATATTCTTAAATCTAAACTTATTATGATAAGTATTGCTTTTATAATCCTTGAAATTAGTGGAATATTCTTGAGTTTCGCGCTTCATCCAATATCGTTTCATTGGAATATTGATCTGAACTTTCTTATTAAATATCAATATTTTCACCCGGAGTACTATTCACGAGTTATTATTCACCCCGGTTACTATTCACTATAATATTATTCACTCGGGTATTCGGGACACTTTTCATGTCGGGATACTATTCACGAGTTACTATTCACCCGGTTAATATTTACTATAATATTATTCACTCGAGTATTTGGGGTAATTTTCATGTCGGGTTACTATATACGAAGTACTATTCACGGGGTACTATTCACCTGAAAAATTGATTTCTTTTCTGTCCAAAATATTTTTGATACATGGATATTATTCTTGAATTTTACTCCACAAAGCAGTATCATGTTGACAATTTGGACATTATTGAATACTTGATAAATTAAATTATGAATCTTTAAAATTTATCATTTGCTTTCATTTAATTAAATGCTTATATCATTGTCACCATCTTCATGATTATATTGTGATGAAAGTTATATTTGTCTTACGTGCATAGATGGACTGTTGATTGATATGATTATGACCAGAGATTATTTGGTATAATCATGATCATTGATGATTTCATGAATATCCTTGGCCCGTAGTGCAATGATGATTTGATGATGTGATTTATTTATTAAGCTGAGTCTCAGCGATAAAGTTGATGAAAACCTTTTTAAATCATTGAAGATAGTAGATATCATGCTCTACTTGACTCTTCTAATGGATTGCTTATTTCGCTGCAGTTAAACTTGTTGTCGATTATATTCTATAAGTTTAACATTGTTGAAGGCTAATGATAACTTATTCTACATTATCTTAGTCATAATATTCTTACTGGGCTAGTTGAGTTCACCCTTTTACTTCCATTATTCTCTTTAGGAAATGAGAACGTAGTCAGAACTAGTCGGGGAACGGAGTGATGGTCCGAGATGGCTATTTTAGTAATCCTCACTATTTAGTGTGATAATAAATGTAATGAGGATTGAATTTGAGTTTGGATACTGTCTATGAGACAATATTCATATAAAATCTCTCAGCTCTTGTTGTATAATTAAGTTTGTATTTGTATTCAGTACCATGTATTTGGCGATCCAAGATGAGAGATGTATACCTATTTTGGGGGCGTCACACCTATTCAACCCCCTTCTAGGTGTGCACATACACAAAATTACAGTGTGTGCATTTAACTAGTAAGTATTAACCAATATAGTATTTATCATTTTATTTAATAAATTAAAGAATTTTATGTCAATTTTGAGTTTTGAAATGATTTAATATGACTTAAAAAAGGTTAATAATATTCTTATATTTTTGAAAGAAGTACACACACAGTGCACATGATAATTTCTTATTAGTAAATATGTTTGAAATTTAAATTTTAACTATTATTAAGAATTGGAATAAAAAGGCTGAAAAGGGAAAATAACAGCGGTAGAGATAAAAAGGATTGAAATAACTGTTAATAATTTAAAATTGCAACTATAATGTATTACACACTTACCCTAATCTTAACCGCTTTTCAGTCTATTTCCCTTTATAATAAAGGTAGATAATATTAGGATTGAGCACTCAATTATAATAGAACTGAATTTATCAATTCAATTACAACCGGATGTTAAAATAAAGATGTTTTGGGCAACCGAACAAAAATCAAAATACTAAAATATCAAAAATACCAAATACCGAAATACTTGATTTACTATCCGGCTATTTCGGGAAATAACGAAACTAAATGAAAATTTTAAACATAAAATGTAAAGCAAAATTTTTTATTTCTTAAATCGTTATTTAGGTTAACCGAGTAAGTCAATTTACAAATTGTTATTATACCCAAATATTATAATATTATTCCAATTTTACAGAATGACCGAATAACTGAATACCCAAATTATGTTAGTTAAAAATTACAATTAAATTCTGTTACTTGATTTTAAGTCCTTTGTTTGTGTTAAAAAATTGGACATGGAAAAATAAATTGAAATATGAGACTATTTAATATCATGTCGACCAAATATAATAATTTCTACCATTTGTGATTTAAAATTTGTGGATAAAATTAACCTTTACTTTTTTTTAAATGGCCGATATATTCTATCCATTTATATTCACACTACTAACAATAAGATTACTTTGTTATTACTAGTAACTTAGGTGATGTTTGATAAATTAAATATTAAGATCTGAATAATTTAGACATCTGAATAATATAGAGTATCTGAATAAAATTGTATCTGAATGAAAAAATGTTGTTTAATTATTAAATTTTCAAAATGTCTTAATAATAATATTTTACCATATTACCCTTTAATTCTTTTTTCTTTCTCAGGTTGCATATGAGCATATTCCAATAGTTCCAATTGTTTTTAAAGATGCCGCCTCTCTTTCTCTCTATCAAATTGGGTCAAAAACGGAGCAGAGATATAGGGTTTTGATAATATATATCCAGATTCTTTTCATCTCACCTTCAATTTCAAGATCAACACTATCTATGCCCTCCACATCGTTGTTGCTCCTTTTCCTTTCCCTCCCTTTATATCTCTCTGTATATATATGTTAACATGTTTGTGTATCTATAACTTTTCCCATTTTGTATGTTTGGAGTTTTTATCCTTTACAAAATTGAGTTCCTGAACTATTAATTTCAAAACATTAGCTTCTTTTTATGGGTTTTCGTCTTTGTAAAGCTAATTGCATTTTCCTTCCCCAAAATTTTTATTAATTTCAAAACATTAGCTTCCTAGTGAAATTTTTGTAATGTTAAAATTACTATTAATGTAAGGCATAAAGTGTGGCCTGGAAAGGTTGAGTGAATTTTTGTAGCATATACAATTCACAACTATGTAAGCAGAAGATGGGCAAAATACAGGAGATTCAGCTTTTTGAAATTGGATCAATATGGGTATATGCAACCATGAACAAATTTCGGCTTCAAAGGTATTATTGAAATTAGTAATATTTGTCTGTTATGTTTGACTGATATTGTACTAATGCTATTTTTAACGAACTAGGTTTTCAAAATATTTTGCAGGTTGTATTGATACTTGGCAGACCTTCTTAATTTAAAAGTTTGTACTTCTCCGGTTACAAAAGGTACTTTTTATTGGTATTTTTTATTTATTTTTCTTATTTTTTATCTTAAATTTTTATTTGAGAACACAGGTCTGACACGAGTAGCAGGATTATTGGAGAAAGGAGGGAAGTAGTAAGAATGTAGTAGGATTTAGATTTTGTGAAAGGCGTAGGAGAAGGTTATTATTATAGCTTCTGAATATTTAGGAAATAGGTATATAGATATATATATATATATATATATATATATATATATATATATATTATAGTATATGATGTATGTAATATACATATAGTATACAAGTATATCTACATATGTAGTAGTATATTATCTATATATATTATATAAGTAATATACATATATATTTGTATACATAAATATTATATATTATATATTATACAAAATATATTGCATATATTTATTGATTTGTTTATGGGTTGACCAATATATGAGTAATGTGTAATTCTAAACTTTGTTTGGAATATAGTAAATTGTTTAATTGTTTCTACTTGAATGTGATGGTTGGTGGTTATTGATTTAACTACGCAGAATCATGTTTTTGGTTATTATGATATTGTTTTGAATGAGTTTTTCGTGTATCTATTTAGTGTATTTGTTATGGCGTATTTAATATTTTATTTTATACTTTTGTTGAGAGATAATATTACACTTAGTCACCCTTTTGAATGAAATCATTTTGTATTCTTTATATGGTTGTGCCTAATGAAATTTTTGTAATGTTGAAATGACTATTAATGTAAAGCATAAAGTGTGGCCTGGAAAGGTTGAATGAATTTTTGTAACATATACAATTCACAACTATGTAAGCAGAAGATGAGCAAAATATAGGAGATTCAACTTCTTGAAATTGAATCAATATGGGTATTTTCAACCATGAACAAATTTTGGCTTCAAAGCTATTATTGAAATTAGTAATATTTGTCTGTTATGTTTGACTGATATTGTACTAATGCTATTTTTAACGAACTAGGTTTTCAAAATATTTTGCAGGTTGTATTGATACTTGACATGCTTGCTTAATTTAAAAGTTTGTACTTCTCCGGTTACAAAAGGTACTTTTTATTGGTAAATTTTATTTATTTTTCTTAATTTTTATCTTAAATTTCTATTTGAGAACACAGGTCTGACAAGAGTAGCAGGATTATTGGAGAAAGGAGGGAAGTAGTAAGAATGTAGTAGGATTTAGATTTTGTGATAGGCGTAGGAGAAGGTTAATATTATAGGTTCTGAATATTTAGGAAATAGGTGTATATATATATATATATATATATATATATATATATATATATATATATATTAGAGTATATGATGTATGTAATATACATATAGTATACAAGTATATCTACATATATAGTACTATATTATCTATTTATATTATATAAGTAATATACATATATATTTGTATACATACATATTATATATTATATATTATATAAAATATATTGCTTATATTTATTGATTTGTTTATGGGTTGACCAATATATGAGTAATGTGTAATTCTAAACTTTGTTTGGAATATAGTAAATTGTTTAATTGTTTCTACTTGAATGTGATGGTTGGTGGTTATTGATTTAACTACGCAGAATCATGTTTTTGGTTATTATGATATTGTTTTGAATGAGTTTTTCGTGTATCTATTTAGTGTATTTGTTATGGCGTATTTAATATTTTATTTTATACTTTTGTTGAGAGATAATATTACACTTAGTCACCCTTTTGAATGAAATCATTTTGTATTCTTTATATGGTTGTGCCTAGTGAAATTTTTGTAATGTTGAAATTATTATTAATGTAAAGCATAAAGTGTGGCCTGGAAAGGTTGAATGAATTTTTGTAACATATACAATTCACAACTATGTAAGCAGAAGATGAGCAAAATATAGGAGATTCAACTTCTTGAAATTGAATCAATATGGGTATTTGCAACCATGAACAAATTTCGGCTTCAAAGCTATTATTGAAATTAGTAATATTTGTCTGTTATGTTTGACTGATATTGTACTAATGCTATTTTTAACGAACTAGGTTTTCAAAATATTTTGCAGGTTGTATTGATACTTGACATGCTTGCTTAATTTAAAAGTTTGTACTTCTCCGGTTACAAAAGGTACTTTTTATTGGTAAATTTTATTAATTTTTTTAATTTTTATCTTAAATTTCTATTTGAGAACACAGGTCTGACAAGAGTAGCAGGATTATTGGAGAAAGGAGGGAAGTAGTAAGAATGTAGTAGGATTTAGATTTTGTGATAGGCGTAGGAGAAGGTTAATATTATAGGTTCTGAATATTTAGGAAATAGGTATATATATATATATATTAGAGTATATGATGTATGTAATATACATATAGTATACAAGTATATCTACATATATAGTACTATATTATCTATTTATATTATATAAGTAATATACATATATATTTGTATACATACATATTATATATTATATATTATATAAAATATATTGCTTATATTTATTGATTTGGTTATGGGTTGACCAATATATGAGTAATGTGTAATTCTAAACTTTGTTTGGAATATAGTAAATTGTTTAATTGTTTCTACTTGAATGTGATGGTTGGTGGTTATTGATTTAACTACGCAGAATCATGTTTTTGGTTATTATGATATTGTTTTGAATGAGTTTTTCGTGTATCTATTTAGTGTATTTGTTATGGTGTATTTAATATTTTATTTTATACTTTTGTTGAGAGATAATATTACACTTAGTCACCCTTTTGAATGAAATCATTTTGTATTCTTTATATGGTTGTGCCTAGTGAAATTTTTGTAATGTTGAAATTATTATTAATGTAAAGCATAAAGTGTGGCCTGGAAAGGTTGAATGAATTTTTGTAACATATACAATTCACAACTATGTAAGCAGAAGATGAGCAAAATATAGGAGATTCAACTTCTTGAAATTGAATCAATATGGGTATTTGCAACCATGAACAAATTTCGGCTTCAAAGCTATTATTGAAATTAGTAATATTTGTCTGTTATGTTTGACTGATATTGTACTAATGCTATTTTTAACGAACTAGGTTTTCAAAATATTTTGCAGGTTGTATTGATACTTGACATGCTTGCTTAATTTAAAAGTTTGTACTTCTCCGGTTACAAAAGGTACTTTTTATTGGTAAATTTTATTAATTTTTCTTAATTTTTATCTTAAATTTCTATTTGAGAACACAGGTCTGACAAGAGTAGCAGGATTATTGGAGAAAGGAGGGAAGTAGTAAGAATGTAGTAGGATTTAGATTTTGTGATAGGCGTAGGAGAAGGTTAATATTATAGGTTCTGAATATTTAGGAAATAGGTATATATATATATATATATATATATATATATATATATATATATATATATATATTAGAGTATATGATGTATGTAATATACATATAGTATACAAGTATATCTACATATATAGTACTATATTATCTATTTATATTATATAAGTAATATACATATATATTTGTATACATACATATTATATATTATATATTATATAAAATATATTGCTTATATTTATTGATTTGGTTATGGGTTGACCAATATATGAGTAATGTGTAATTCTAAACTTTGTTTGGAATATAGTAAATTGTTTAATTGTTTCTACTTGAATGTGATGGTTGGTGGTTATTGATTTAACTACGCAGAATCATGTTTTTGGTTATTATGATATTGTTTTGAATGAGTTTTTCGTGTATCTATTTAGTGTATTTGTTATGGTGTATTTAATATTTTATTTTATACTTTTGTTGAGAGATAATATTACACTTAGTCACCCTTTTGAATGAAATCATTTTGTATTCTTTATATGGTTGTGCCTAGTGAAATTTTTGTAATGTTGAAATTACTATTAATGTAAAGCATAAAGTGTGGCCTGGAAAGGTTGAATGAATTTTTGTAACATATACAATTCACAACTATGTAAGCAGAAGATGAGCAAAATATAGGAGATTCAACTTCTTGAAATTGAATCAATATGGGTATTTGCAACCATGAACAAATTTCGGCTTCAAAGCTATTATTGAAATTAGTAATATTTGTCTGTTATGTTTGACTGATATTGTACTAATGCTATTTTTAACGAACTAGGTTTTCAAAATATTTTGCAGGTTGTATTGATACTTGACATGCTTGCTTAATTTAAAAGTTTGTACTTCTCCGGTTACAAAAGGTACTTTTTATTGGTAAATTTTATTTATTTTTCTTAATTTTTATCTTAAATTTCTATTTGAGAACACAGGTCTGACAAGAGTAGCAGGATTATTGGAGAAAGGAGGGAAGTAGTAAGAATGTAGTAGGATTTAGATTTTGTGATAGGCGTAGGAGAAGGTTAATATTATAGGTTCTGAATATTTAGGAAATAGGTATATATATATATATATTAGAGTATATGATGTATGTAATATACATATAGTATACAAGTATATCTACATATATAGTACTATATTATCTATTTATATTATATAAGTAATATACATATATATTTGTATACATACATATTATATATTATATATTATATAAAATATATTGCTTATATTTATTGATTTGGTTATGGGTTGACCAATATATGAGTAATGTGTAATTCTAAACTTTGTTTGGAATATAGTAAATTGTTTAATTGTTTCTACTTGAATGTGATGGTTGGTGGTTATTGATTTAACTACGCAGAATCATGTTTTTGGTTATTATGATATTGTTTTGAATGAGTTTTTCGTGTATCTATTTAGTGTATTTGTTATGGTGTATTTAATATTTTATTTTATACTTTTGTTGAGAGATAATATTACACTTAGTCACCCTTTTGAATGAAATCATTTTGTATTCTTTATATGGTTGTGCCTAGTGAAATTTTTGTAATGTTGAAATTATTATTAATGTAAAGCATAAAGTGTGGCCTGGAAAGGTTGAATGAATTTTTGTAACATATACAATTCACAACTATGTAAGCAGAAGATGAGCAAAATATAGGAGATTCAACTTCTTGAAATTGAATCAATATGGGTATTTGCAACCATGAACAAATTTCGGCTTCAAAGCTATTATTGAAATTAGTAATATTTGTCTGTTATGTTTGACTGATATTGTACTAATGCTATTTTTAACGAACTAGGTTTTCAAAATATTTTGCAGGTTGTATTGATACTTGACATGCTTGCTTAATTTAAAAGTTTGTACTTCTCCGGTTACAAAAGGTACTTTTTATTGGTAAATTTTATTAATTTTTCTTAATTTTTATCTTAAATTTCTATTTGAGAACACAGGTCTGACAAGAGTAGCAGGATTATTGGAGAAAGGAGGGAAGTAGTAAGAATGTAGTAGGATTTAGATTTTGTGATAGGCGTAGGAGAAGGTTAATATTATAGGTTCTGAATATTTAGGAAATAGGTATATATATATATATATATATATATATATATATATATATTAGAGTATATGATGTATGTAATATACATATAGTATACAAGTATATCTACATATATAGTACTATATTATCTATTTATATTATATAAGTAATATACATATATATTTGTATACATACATATTATATATTATATATTATATAAAATATATTGCTTATATTTATTGATTTGGTTATGGGTTGACCAATATATGAGTAATGTGTAATTCTAAACTTTGTTTGGAATATAGTAAATTGTTTAATTGTTTCTACTTGAATGTGATGGTTGGTGGTTATTGATTTAACTACGCAGAATCATGTTTTTGGTTATTATGATATTGTTTTGAATGAGTTTTTCGTGTATCTATTTAGTGTATTTGTTATGGTGTATTTAATATTTTATTTTATACTTTTGTTGAGAGATAATATTACACTTAGTCACCCTTTTGAATGAAATCATTTTGTATTCTTTATATGGTTGTGCCTAGTGAAATTTTTGTAATGTTGAAATTACTATTAATGTAAAGCATAAAGTGTGGCCTGGAAAGGTTGAATGAATTTTTGTAACATATACAATTCACAACTATGTAAGCAGAAGATGAGCAAAATATAGGAGATTCAACTTCTTGAAATTGAATCAATATGGGTATTTGCAACCATGAACAAATTTCGGCTTCAAAGCTATTATTGAAATTAGTAATATTTGTCTGTTATGTTTGACTGATATTGTACTAATGCTATTTTTAACGAACTAGGTTTTCAAAATATTTTGCAGGTTGTATTGATACTTGACATGCTTGCTTAATTTAAAAGTTTGTACTTCTCCGGTTACAAAAGGTACTTTTTATTGGTAAATTTTATTTATTTTTCTTAATTTTTATCTTAAATTTCTATTTGAGAACACAGGTCTGACAAGAGTAGCAGGATTATTGGAGAAAGGAGGGAAGTAGTAAGAATGTAGTAGGATTTAGATTTTGTGATAGGCGTAGGAGAAGGTTAATATTATAGGTTCTGAATATTTAGGAAATAGGTATATATATATATATATATATATATATATATATATATATATATATTAGAGTAAATGATGTATGTAATATACATATAGTATACAAGTATATCTACATATGTAGTAGTATATTATCTATATATATTATATAAGTAATATACATATATATTTGTATACATACATATTATATATTATATATTATATATTATATAAAATATATTGCTTATATTTATTGATTTGTTTATGGGTTGACCAATATATGAGTAATGTGTAATTCTAAACTTTGTTTGGAATATAGTAAATTGTTTAATTGTTTCTACTTGAATGTGATGGTGGTTATTGATTAAACTACGCAGAATCATGTTTTTTGGTTATTGTGATATTGTTTTGAATGAGTTTTTCGTGTATCTATTTAGTGTATTTGTTATGGTGTATTTAATATTTTATTTTATACTTTTATTGAGAGATAATATTATACTTGGTCACCCTTTTGAATGAAATCATTTTGTATTCTTTATATGGTTGTGCCTAGTGAAATTTTTGTAATGTTAAAATTACTATTAATGTAAGGCATAAAGTGTGGCCTGGAAAGGTTGAGTGAATTTTTGTAACATATACAATTCACAACTATGTAAGCAGAAGATGGGCAAACTATAGGAGATTCAACTTCTTGAAATTGGATCAATATGGGTATTTGCAACCATGAACAAATTTCGGCTTCAAAGGTATTATTGAAATTAGTAATATTTGTCTGTTATGTTTGACTGATATTGTACTAATGCTATTTTTAACGAACTAGATTTTCAAAATATTTTGCAAGTTGTATTGATACTTGGCAGGCTTGCTTAATTTAAAAGTTTGTACTTCTCCGGTTACAAAAGGTACTTTTTATTGGTATATTTTATTTTTTTTCTTATTTTTTTTCTTATTTTTTTTCTTAAATTTCTATTTGAGAACACAGGTCTGACACGAGTAGCAGGATTATTGGAGAAAGGAGGGAAGTAGTAAGAATGTAGTAGGATTTAGATTTTGTGAAAGGCGTAGGAGAAGGTTATTATTTTAGGTTCTGAATATTTAGGAAATATGTATATATATATATATATATATATATATATATATATATATATATATATGTATATAGTATACAAGTATATCTACATATGTAGTAGTAGATTATCTATATATATTATATAAGTAATATACATATATATTTGTATACATAAATATTATATATTTTATATTATATAAATTATATTGCTTATATTTATTGATTTGTTTATGGGTTGACCAATATATGAGTAATGTGTGATTCTAAACTTTGTTTGGAATATAGTAAATTGTTTAATTGTTTCTACTTGAATGTGATGGTTGGTGGTTATTGATTAAACTACGCAGAATCATGTTTTTGGTTATTATGATATTGTTTTGAATGAGTTTTTCGTGTATCTATTTAGTGTATTTGTTATGGTGTATTTAATATTTTATTTTATACTTTTGTTGAGAGATAATATTACACTTAGTCACCCTTTTAAATGAAATCATTTTGTATTCTTTATATGGTTGTGCCTAGTGAAATTTTTGTAATGTTGAAATGACTATTAATGTAAAGCATAAAGTGTGGCCTGGAAAGGTTGAGTGAATTTTTGTAACATATACAATTCACAACTATGTAAGCAGAAGATGGGCAAACTATAGGAGATTCAACTTCTTGAAATTGGATCAATATGGGTATTTGCAACAATGAACAAATTTCGGCTTCAAAGGTATTATTGAAATTAGTAATATTTGTCTGTTATGTTTGACTGATATTTTACTAATGCTATTTTTAACGAACTAGGTTTTCAAAATATTTTGCAGGTTGTATTGATACTTGGTAGGCTTGCTTAATTTAAAAGTTTGTACTTCTCCGGTTACAAAAGGTACTTTTTATTGGTATATTTTATTTTTTTTTCTTAATTTTTTTCTTAAATTTCTATTTGAGAACACAGGTCTGACACGAGTAGCAGGATTATTGGAGAAAGGAGGGAAGTAGTAAGAATGTAGTAGGATTTAGATTTTGTGAAAGGCGTAGGAGAAGGTTATTATTTTAGGTTCTGAATATTTAGGAAATATGTATATATATATATATATATAGTATACAAGTATATCTACATATGTAGTAGTATATTATCTATATATATTATATAAGTAATATACATATATATTTGTATACATAAATATTATATATTATATATTATATAAATTATATTGCTTATATTTATTGATTTGTTTATGGGTTGACCAATATATGAGTAATGTGTGATTCTAAACTTTGTTTGGAATATAGTAAATTGTTTAATTGTTTCTACTTGAATGTGATGGTTGGTGGTTATTGATTAAACTACGCAGAATCATGTTTTTGGTTATTATGATATTGTTTTGAATGAGTTTTTCGTGTATCTATTTAGTGTATTTGTTATGGTGTATTTAATATTTTATTTTATACTTTTGTTGAGAGATAATATTACACTTAGTCACCCTTTTAAATGAAATCATTTTGTATTCTTTATATGGTTGTGCCTAGTGAAATTTTTGTAATGTTGAAATGACTATTAATGTAAAGCATAAAGTGTGGCCTGGAAAGGTTGAGTGAATTTTTGTAACATATACAATTCACAACTATGTAAGCAAAAGATGAGCAAAATATAGGAGATTCAACTTCTTGAAATTGAATCAATATGGGTATTTGCAACCATGAACAAATTTCGGCTTCAAAGGTATTATTGAAATTAGTAATATTTGTCTGTTATGTTTGACTGATATTGTACTAATGCTATTTTTAACGAACTAGGTTTTCAAAATATTTTGCAGGTTGTATTGATACTTGGCAGGCTTGCTTAATTTAAAAGTTTGTACTTCTCCGGTTACAAAAGGTACTTTTTATTGGTATATTTTATTTATTTTTCTTATTTTTTATCTTAAATTTTTATTTGAGAACACAGGTCTGACACGAGTAGCAGGATTATTGGAGAAAGGAGGGAAGTAGTAAGAATGTAGTAGCATATAAGCTTAACAATACTGGTTGTGTTATTAGCATATAAGCTTCATCAATGACAGTCGAACATATATTTTTCCCTATCAAAAGATTTAGTCTTAAAACTTAATTTAAAAGAATTGGAAAAAAATTATGTCAAAGTGTATGCTTTGCAGATCTTAGGGGGCCATCAAAAAATGAGACTCCCATTGTGGGAAGAAGGGAGAATTCTTTACAAAAATCCAGACCCTTCAAACCATTAATTCATGCAGCAGTACTACATATATAGTAGTTAATACTTACAATTTGTAAAGGAAATAAAAGATTATTAATTATGATGGACAGCCGTTGAATGTTTAGGAGATAGATGTCTAATTTTTAGAAAGACAAATGTCAATTTAATGTGTCATGAACTGTGATTTAGTATATATAATAGATAATAGATTGGTTATTCAAATTGTTGTTAAACAAAAATAAAAAATAATTTGTACATGACAAAATTTGTTTATAATACTCCCTCCGTCTCAGGATAAAAGTCCTGGTAGATTTTTCACGCATATTAAGAATGACTTTCTAGCTATTCAATTCAAAATATTCTCTCTCCATACTTATTAAATATGGAGAGAGAATTAGAATAAGAAAAGTATGAGATATTTAATGATACGGGTATAATAGGAAAAAATATGTAAAAGTTTGGTTATTAAAAGAAAGTGGACATTTAACATGAGACTACCCAAAATTAAAATAAAGACTTTTATCATGGGACGGAGGGGGTAGTAAAATAGATGGATATTGAATGTAAATTTTAATTGTCTATGAGAGAATATAAGTAAAAATATCATTCAGTTATAAATTTTTGGATGAAGATTCACAAATTAAAATTTGTTAAATAAACGGTCTAAATGACTTATTCGTTCAAATTTAGGCTCGTTTAATAGTAAATAAACAGTCCCTAAGACAACTGAATACCATTGAGGACTTGTGTAGGTGAGGGAGAGCTCCAATGTTAGAATGAGTATCAAATTAGAGAAAATATGTCAACAATGAAGATTTTGAAGCTGTATTGAAGATATTCAGTTCAGCAACAGAAAAATGAGTTAGAGAGAGAAATTTCTATGGAGGTGCTATATAATTTTTTCGGGAGATACGGGACTTTGGAAGGAATTCTGATTCATACAAACAAAAATAGAATATTGAAGTGTTTTGGTTTAAGTAATTTCAAGGAAAATAAGGATTTACGGGAAGCAAATAAAAGATTGATACCGAATGTCTTTGGCTTGAGTGGTACTCCAGTCTCTTGGCAAACAAGAGGTCTCAAGTTCAAACCTCCAAATTAACAAAAAAATATATATATAATTGAAAGGAAGGTGTATTAGTTAGTTTGTTGGTGGAGTTGTATACATTACAAAAATTCAATTAACCTTTTCAAGCCACATTATGCCTTACATAGTTACATTCATAGTAATTTCAACAATACAAATTTTCACTTGGCACAACTATATAAAGATATTGGCAAAATTAATGATTTGACTACTATAGTTGATACGTTTTACTTAATACACCATTGAACTTTTAATTTTTCAAATCAACTCATTTAACTAATTTTTAAAATTAGGTCATTCTGTTAATAAATTTGGATAGACGTTAAATTGATTTAAATATTTTTTTATGTGGAAAATATAAAAAAATAAAAAAACAATGTAAAAATGACGTGGCAAACAACATTTGACTTGGTCTTATAAAATGAATTTAAAATGTGAATTAATAAAGAAATAATGGCGTCACTTTAATTTAGTAGTTCCCAAATAATCTTTTTATCAATATCCAATTAACTAGAACAACCGAAGACGCCGGAAGTTATGGAGCGCCGATCCATTTTATAAAATCTGGATTAATCTAATTTATAAATGCAGCAGTGGTAACAAAATTAAAACAAAAATAATAATCAAACTTTATAGTATTCAAGTACAATAATTACTCAACTACTAACACAATATCCATCTTCAATGGCAAAAAAAAAATTATAAGAGTAAAGAATTTAAACAAATCACCATTTTCTAAACTCAAATCAACAATTTTCTAAGTAGAGAGGGGGGTTTGTAAAAAAGTATATTTGTCGACATTGTTAAGTATTTTGGATTAAGGAGCTGCTGAGTAAAAATAACCAACTAGTCATGACAGTCGACAGGGACCCCACGTGCTGCCCACAACCAGCAAAATATCGACGAACGTGCCGGCAAACCAGATCAGATAAGCAGTAGAAGAAGCAACCATCACCCACATAACAGCCTAGCTCCAGAATCCGACGACTACCGAGATCCAAATCCAAATTCAAATTCAGACTCCTTCAAACCAGATCCAACACCAATCCAATAAATCAAACAGAAATTAGATTTTAAATTGACGAAATATATATGATTTTTGATGATAAACACCAGCAAAAACACCAGAAAACTCTGTTAAATGCATTTAAATTAAATCAAAATAGATTTAAAAGAAAGAGAAATCAATTTCATAACTTATGTAGAAAATATTGGTGCAAATGTGTAGATCTGAAGGTGGGCATGATAATGGTGTTGATAGAGATGTGTATTCATGTAAAGAGAGAGGGATAAAAGATATAGAGAGAGAGATGAGGAGGAGGAGGAGGAGGAGGAGGAAGAGAGAGGGATACAAGTTGAAGACCCAATTTGTGAGTCAGAGAAGAAAAGGTAGAGAGAGAAAGAGGAGGAAGAACGAGAAGAAAGAGAAAAAGAAAAAGAAAGACTATTGTAAAAGAGAGGAAATGCTTGTGTTTATTTCTTTTTTTCTTATTCCCGCCACGTTGGAAAATACAAACGGTGTGTTGTGTGCCTCCATCATTATTCTATGCTTCAAGTCAGAATCGTTAGGAACACAAAGTCTGGAGTTGACTCGAAGTATTCCTTCTTCATCGGTTCTTGCTTCTGGAATAACACCTTCTTGCACTTTCTTCTTCTTACGCATCATCTCCAAGTCCGTAGCTTGAGCAGCTTTAACTTTATCGATTAAAGTCGGTTCTACTCGTATATTCAATATCATCACGTGGGTACTTGGAGCCTTTTACTCTATCTTCATTCTTTGCAAGTCATACAAAATGGGCATTTGCGTTGACAATATCGCACTCGTACTTGCATATGATCTTCTACTCAATGCGTCAGCTACCACGTTTGTTTTTCTAAGATGGTATTGGATGGTATGATCGTAATATTTCAACAGCTCAAGCCAATGTCGTTGCCGCATGTTGAGTTCCTTTTGGGTGAAGAAATATTTGAGGCTTTTATGATCTATATAGATCTCCACTTTCTCCCCATACAGGTAGTGTCACCAGATTTTCAACGCGAAAACGAATGATGCCAACTTCAGATCATGAGTAGGATAATTCCTCTCATATTCTTTGAGTTGTCACGAGGCATAAGATAATACTTTCACATGTTGCATGAGAACACATCCTAACCCTTTGCCTGAAGTATTGCTATAGATAACAAATCCATCCGAACCAGATGGTATTGTCAGAACAGGTGCCGAAATGAGTCTCCTCTTGAGTTTTTGGAAACTCATTTCGCATTCCTCGCTCTATACGAATTTTGTATCTTTACGAGTTAGCTGAGTTAACGGAGTAGCGATTCGAGAAAATCCTTCCACAAATCTCCGATAATATCCAGCTAAGCCCAGAAAGTTACGTATTTCAACCACCGACTTCGGTTGCTCCCAACTTTGTATTGCTTAAATCTTCGTCGGGTCAACAGATACTCAATATTTTGACACCACGTGCCCAAGGAATGCTACTTCCTCAAGCCAGATGAGGATAAATGAGGATGTCATCAATAAAGACGATAATGAACAGATCCAGATATTCATTGAACACTCGGTTCATCATATTAATGAAAGCAGCAGGAGCATTAGTCAATCTAAAAGACATGACTATGAATTCATAATGCCCGTACCGAGTTCTGAAGGAAGTCTTCGGAATATCCTCAGTTTTAATCTTCAGCTGATGATATCCAGAACGAAGATCGATCTTTGAAAAGAATTGTGCTCCTTGCAACTGGTCGAACAGGTCATCAATGCAAGGTAGTGGATACCTATTCTTTATGGTGACATGGTTCGATTCCCGATAGTCAATACAAAGTTGCATACTCCCGTCTTTCTTCTTTACGAATAAAATAGGAGCACCCCGAGGAGATGTACTAGGAAGAATGAAACATATGTCTAATTACTCCTGCAGTTGAACCTTTAACTCCTGAAGTTCAATAGGAGCCATTCGATATGGGGTTTTAGAAATGGGTTTTGTACCAGGTTCAAGATCAATAAAGAATTCAACTTCACATTCTGGGGTAGACCGGGAAGTTCTTCAGGAAATACGTCAAGAAATTCAGTAACAACAGAAATATTATTCAAATCTGACATATTTTTGTTCAAGTCTATGACATGGGCTAAGAAAGATTGACATCCGTTTTTCAATAAACGAATGGCTTTATGGCTTGATATGACAGTGATTGACTTTAGTGGTTTGGTTGTTTGAATTCGCATAACAGTTTGGTTAGGAATATAAAAACTAACAACCTTACGAAAATAATCAATTTTAGCATGATGAGTGGTTAACCAATCAATCCCCAAAATCACATCAAATACAAGTATTTTCAAAGAAATAAGATCGGCAGGTAATGTGATGGTCCCAACATGAATCAAACACGATTTATAAACAGTGGATGTAATGAAAGTTTCTCCTAACGGAGTTTCAACACATAAGTCAAAGTATAATTTCTTCGGAGTCAAGTTCAAACGTTGAGCACAAACAGGAGAGATAAAAGAATGGCTAGAACCGATATCTAGTAAGGTATAAACTTTGCAAGAGTTTATGATTAGCTTACCCGTGATCACCTCGTTTGGGTTCCTAACGTTTTGGGCAGTTACGACAAACGCTCTTCTAGGAACCGCTGATTTTGACTTGTCCGGGACAGCTTTTGGAGTCACCATCCCCGCTGGACTTAGTTTCGCTACAAGACAATCTCTAGCTATATGACCTTCCTTTCCACAGTTATAACACACCTTGGATTGTTGTGGACAGTTTGGGCTGATGTGTCCCTCTTTCCCGCATTTATAACAAACGACCGGTGGTCGTTCTCCTCCCCTAGGAACAGTTGATGTTGGTGTTGACGTCTTCACATTGTCATTATTATTCTTCTCTTTTTGAAATCTCCTCCCGACTCGCTTCTTCTATTATCATGGCCACGATTACCACCAGAGTGGTTATCGCTTTTGTCCGTATTTTTTCCTCCCCGCTAGTTATCATTGCTCCGATGACTGCTGCCATTGGTATGACCCTTGTGATACCCCCAAAATAGGTATACATCACCCATCTTGAGTCGTCAAATACATGGTACAAAATTCAAATACAATCTTAAATATACAACATGAGCTGTGAGTTTTAATACAAACATTATCTTCTAGACAACATTAAAACTCAAAATAAGTCCTCAATACATTTATTAACACACTATTTCACAGAATAGTAAGGACTACTAATGCTATCCTCTAGACCGTCACTCCGTTCCCCGACTAGTCCCTGCTACGTTCTGATTTCCTGAAGAGATCAGTGAAAAAAAGGGTGAGCTCAACTAGCCCAGTAAGAAATATTATGACTAAGATAAAGCAGAATAAATTATCCTTAGTCTTCAATAGTGTTAAACTGATACAATATAACAAACATCAAGTTTAACTGCAGCGGAACAAGCAATCCATTAAAAGAGTCAAGTAGAAAATAAAATCTATTATCTTTTATGATTTAAAAGGTTTTTCATCACTTTTATCGCTGAGACTCAGCTTAATAAATAATCCACATCATTGAATCACTCCTGCACTACGGCCAAGGATATTCTTTAGTATCACGATCACAAATTATCCATGCACTACGGGCCAAGGATATTCGTGTATTCACTGATGGTCATGATCATGCCAACAATTGTTCGTCAATGCACTACGGGCCAATGAGGACTTTTTCCTATTTAAAACAAAATCTTTTAAATAAAATATAATATATTCTATTTATAATCTAATAAAACGAATAACTTTATAAAAGTATTCTATTTTATATAAAAAGATTTTACTATGCAAAACACTATGCAGACACTATGCAATACTATGCATAATAAAATATAATATATTCTAATTATTGTCTAATAAAATAAATAACTTTATAAAAGTATTCTGTTTTATATAAAAAAATTTACTATGTAAACACTATGTAGACACTATGCAAACACTATGCATAATAGAATATCATATATTCTATTTATAGTCTAATAAGACGAATAACTTTATAAAAGTATTCTGTTTTATATAAAAAGCTTTTCTATTTTATTACATTAATAATACTAATAAAACAAAACTCATCATCGTTATTATTATTCACATTATTAATCGACCAGGTCGTTCTCAGGAAAAAGGGGGCTTTCCAATAAGGATTTCTCCCTATTGGCGCGCAATTAGGTGACCAAACATCTCCTTGACAGAACTTCTAGACATCATTAATATTGCAAATAATAATATTAATAACTTTGTCGTCTCAATTATTGATTTAATAATATATAAAATATTGACAATAATTGAATCAAATAACGTGAGATACTATGCAGCAATTACTGTAGCAATAATTGAACAAAACTGAGTGACTTCTCACGTAAGCATCAATAATCAATACTGTGTGCTACTATGCAACCACGCGTATTACTGTACTTTTAACACCAGGTGTTTCAACATTTAACGGTAAAAACTTCTACCGTTATTTTCAAAAAGTATTTTTGTCATTTTCTCAATCCGACAAAAATTTCGTTGTGGGGTCCACCAATGATTGTGTCGTTGTACTAATATGCCCTGTTAAAATGAATATTCCCCGACCAATCTAATATTATATAACAACTTGCGTACTTTGCAAAATTTATAAATATTACCCACAACTATAACATTATATCAAATTTACTCCATAATATTCAAAAATGATATTTATAGAAAATTCATCTTTATTTATAAAAGTTGGGGTCTTACAACCTCCCCTTCTTATGAAATTTCGTTCTCGAAATTAGGGTACGTACCTGGTATGTCAAAGAGGTAAGGATAAATTGATTTCATTTCAGATTCTAACTCCCAGGTCATTTCCTCAATATCGTGGTTTCTCCACAAAACATTGACTTGAGGTATAACCTTGGAGCGTAGAATATGTTCCTTCTTATCCAAGATTTGAATAGGAACCTCTTCGTACGTCAAATCTTTCGCTATTTCATCCGGTTCTGACTCAATAATGTGGTTCGGGTCTTCCACATATTTACGTAACATGGATATGTGAAAAACGTTATGAACACGAGACATACTTGGCGGTAAAGAGAGTCTATAGGCCACAGTTCCTACTCGATCGAGGATTAAAAATGGACCGATGAATCGAGGATTGAGCTTTTCTCTCTTTCCAAATCTCGTAACTCCTTTCCATGGAGCAACACGTAACAACACATGATCTCCTATATCGAATTCCACGTCCTTTCGATGAAGATCAGCATAACTCTTTTGTCGATCTTATGAGGTTTTTATACGTTGTCGGATCGTTTGAATCTTTTCCGTAGTCATACGTACCAACTCTGGTCCCAACAACATTACTTCACCCACCTCATCCCAGCATACTGGAGAACGACACTTTCTTCCATACAACGCTTCGAATGGAGCCATGCCAATACTTGCTTGATAGCGTTGTTGTAGGAAAACTCCACCAATGGTAAGAACTTGTCCCAACTTCCCTTGAAGTCAAGGACACAGAGTCTTAATAGATCTTCAAGAGTTTGAATCGTCCTCTCCGACTGCCCGTCCGTCTGAGGATGATATGCCGAGCTAAATCGTAAATCCGTGCCCATAGCTTTTTGCAAACTAACCCAAAATCTTGAAGTGAATCTTGGGTCTCGATCAGAAACTATGGATACTAGCATACCATGCAATCTTACAATCTCGTTTATGTACATACGAGCAAGACGTTCAAGTGTATAAGTTTCTTGTATCGGTAAAAAATGAGCAGACTTGGTCAATCTATCAACAATGACCCAAATCGCATCTATGCCTTGAGAAACCTTGGGAAGACCATTAACGAAATCCATGGTAATGTGTTTCCACTTCCATTCTGGAATTTCAAGTGGTTGCAATGGACCTTTTGGTACTTGATGCTCCGCCTTGACTCGTTGACAAGTTAGACACCTTGAGAAAAACAACGTTATCTCTCTCTTCATATTGCTCCACCAAAATGTATGACGAAGATCACGATACATTTTGGTACTCCCAGGATGGATTACAAATGGTGTGTTGTGCGCCTCCACCATGATTTTATACTTTAAACTAGGGTCGTTAGAAACACAAAGTCTGGAGTTAACTCGAAGTATTCCTTCTTCATCAATTCTTGCTTCCGGCATAGCACCTTCTTGTACTTTCTTCCTCATACGCATCAGTTCCAGGTCTGTAGCTTGAGCAACTTTAACTTTATCGATTAAAGTCGGTTCTACTCGTATATTCGCCATCATCACATGGGTCCCCGGAGTCTTTAACTCTATCTCCATCCTTTGTAAGTCACACAATAAATTATCAGTTCCAGAAAGGAATATTATGACTAAGATAATGCAGAATAAATTATCATTAGCCTTCAACAGTGTTAAACAATAAATAACAAGTTTAACTGCAGCGAAACAAGTAATCCATTAGAAGAGTCAAGTAGAGCATGATATCTACTATCTTTTATGATTTAAAAACTTTATCATCAACTTTATAGCTGAGACTCAGCTGAACAAATAATCCACATCACTGAATTATCCATGCATTATGGGTCAAGGATATTCATTAGTATCACGTCCACGAATTATCCATGCACTACGGGCCAAGGATATTCGTGTGACTCCCCCAAAATAGGTCCATTCCATCCAACCTATTCTGAGTCGCCAATTACATGGTACAGAAAACAACTACAACTTTATTACAACAATTATTGTGCAAAAAATCACAACACATATGCTGTAAGTTTGGATACAAATATATACCAACCGTGACACGTGTCCCAACTGTGGACAGCGCCTCACAGTGATACCTTACATAAAGGTATAGTCAAAACTGTTTTAGAAATTAGAATCTTTGGGAAGTGCTCAAGGAAACCTTCGTACATGGGAGGCCATGCGTCTAGGTTATAATAGATATCATATGGCCACAGAATTATCCTTGGCTGACCCAATAGACCCCAAAGAAAAATGAGAAGATTACTATCATATTCTTTCCAATGGTGAGTCTTCTCTTGACATATCCTTATCTCCACTGTCTCTAATTGAGAATTATACTTCAAATAAACACCAAGATTATATAGGTAGTACTCATAGATATACTCAGTAAGTGGATGTGCACAACCCTGTCTTATGATGACACGAGGTTGTATGTCTTTAGACATCTTGAATGATAGTGGCAAAACACCCTTCCAAAGTTGAGTTCACCTCACCCTCAACAGCTATAGACCACCGTTCTATTCCCCTGTTATCCCCCCACTCGACCTAGCTACACTTTTATTTCATAAAATTCGGGGTCTTACAATCTCCCCTCCTTATGAAATTTCGTCCCCGAAATTTACGTACTTGGTATTTCAAAGAGTTGAGAATATCTTGCTTCCATCTTCCCTGTCCTCATTATTTCTCCATTGCTCATCTCCTGTATTTTAGATATCATTATAGAATACAGCTTCAAAACAAGGGTTAATTGAACAAATTAACATATCACATAATATCCCGATATTATGACTGACCAACAATTAAGCTTAGATAGGACACACTAGCGAAGGATTTTACTCGTCTCTCCCTTCCAAGTTCTATTCCCCGATCTCCGCCAGAGACCATATCCCTAAGCTCTGATACCAACTGTGACGCCCCCAAAATAGGTCCATTCCATCCAACCTATTCTGAGTCGCCAATTACATGGTACAGAAAATAACTACAACTTTATTACAACAATTGTTGTGCAAAATACCACAACACATATGTTGTAAGTTTGGATACAAATATATACCAACTGTGACACGTGTCCCAACCGTGGACAGCGCCTCACAGTGATACCTTACATAAAGGTATAGTCAAAAACTGTTTTAGAAATTAGAATCTTTGGGAAGTGCTCAAGGAAACCTTCGTACATGGGAGGCCATGCGTCTAGGTTATAATAGATATCATATGGCCACAGAATTATCCTTGGTTAACCCAATAGACCCCAAAGAAAAACGAGAAGATTACTATCATATTCTTTTCAATGGTGAGTCTTCTCTTAACATATCGTTATCTCCATTGTCTCTAATTGAGAATTATAATTCAAATAAACACCAAGATTATATAGGTAGTGCTCATAGATATACTCAGTAAATGGATGTGCACAATCTTGTCTTATGATGACACGGGGTTGTATGTCTTTAGACATCTTGAATGATAGTGGCAAAACACCCTTCCAAAGTTGAGTCACCTCACCCTCAACAGCTATAGACCACCGTTCTATTCCCCTGTTATCCCCCCACTCGACCCAGCTACACTTTTATTTCATAAAATTCGGGGTCTTACATTCGTGTAATCACCAATGGTCATGATCATACCAGCAATTGTCCATCAATGCACTACGGACCAATGAGGACTTTTATCATATCATTTGTAACATTACAGGTCATGATCATTATACTGAATAATCCCTGGTCATAATCATACCAATCAACAGTCCATCTATGCACTACGACCAAAGATGACTTTCTTCACAATATAAGCATAATGATAATGAAAATGATATAAGAATTCAATTAAATGAAAGTAAAGGATAAATTTTAAAGATTTATAATTTAATTTATTAAGAATTCAATAATGTCCAAATTGTCAACATGATACTGTTTTGTGGAGTAAAATTCAAGAATAATATTATATATAAAATGATTTGGAAGGAAAAGAAATTAATTTTTTATCATGAATAGTACTTCGGGTGAATAGTACCCGAGTGAATAGTACCTTGTGAATTGTATTTTGTGAATAGTACTCGTGAATAGTACTTTGTCAATAGTACTTTATGAATAGTACCTTATAAATGAATCATATCCATGAACAGTACTCTGACTTGAAAAGCTTAAAATTTAACAAGAATGTGCAGAAAAATATCCTTGTAAAACGATACTAGATGAAGCGCAAATTTTAAGAATACTCTACTAATTTCACGAAGTATAGAAGCAATACTTTAACAAAATGAGGGTATAATCAGGAATACGAGACGAAATAATATTACTTACATACTACAGAGTATGGAAGAAAATATTATTTCATACGAATATTGAACAAAAATAATATCTCTTACGAATACGAAAGAAATAATACCATTTACCTTAGAAGAAGACTAGATACTGAAATAGTGAAGTAGCAGAATACTCTTCTTCTTCCTCTCTATAGCTTCTTTCTTTATAATTGCTCTTGTGACTCTTAGTGAATTGGTGACAATGAAATAAGAATGAGCTTCTATTTATAGGAAAACATAGTTTTGATAATTGCATGATTAGGGCTCGAATTATTACAGTATAATACCTTCATCTTTACCTCCATTTTTAATTTAGTCATGCAAGTATTATCAATCTTGCACCACCTCCCCTAATAGTAATGCATGTGAATCAATAGTTCCATACATATGAACTAATAGTAATTTGCATGTGAACTATGTGACGCCCCCAAAATAGGTATACATCACCCATTCTGAGTCGGCAAATACAGGGCAGAAAACAACTACAACTTCATTATTACAATTGTCGTGAAAAATACGATAACACATATGCTGTGAGTTTAAATACAAATACTATCTTCTAGACAGTATTCAAACTCAAATAAGTCCTCATTACAATTATTGATACACTATTTTACAAAAATGGTGAGCACTGCTAAAACAACTGTCTGGACCCATCACTCTACACCCCAACTAGTTCCTGTTATATTCTCGCCTCCTAAGAAGAAAAATGGAACAAAAAGGAAAATGGTGAGCTCAACTAGCCTAGTAAAGAATATTATGACTAAGATAATGAACAAAAAATTATCGTTAGCCTTCAACAAATTAAATAAAATATAATAGACAACAAGTTTTAGATCAATATTCGCAGCGAAAATAACAATTCATTAGAAGAGTTAAGTAGAGAATGAAATCTACTATCATCTATGAATTTAAAAGTTCATCATCAATATTTTATCCCTGTAACATCAATCAATATACATCTTAAATCAAATATTCATCTTTGCACTACGGGTCAAAGATATTTATTTGCATCATCAGTTGGTCATGTTCATCTCAACACCTATTCATCTTTGCACTTCGGGCCAAAGATATTCATCAGGTAATCATTCATCTTTGCACTACATGCCAAAGATATTCAGTTATATCATCATTTAGGACTGAGAATGATGAAAAATATTTTAAAGAAACGAATCTAGTGAGATAAAAGAACAAAGATTAAGAATTCGTACTTTAGATAATCCAAGTTCAAAAATACTCCATAATAAACCATAGTAGATTGAAATTCAAGAATGAAGATCAAAACATGGATACAATCAAACATAGTAACCATAATAGACATCTTGGACAAAAAAGAGAAAATTTTATTTTTCTGTGAATAGTGCCGTATTCGTGAATAGTGTCGTATACGTGAATAGTACCATATACGTGAATAGTAATCTCGACAGGAAAAGGTAGAAATTCCATAAGAAAACTCATACTTCGTGAATAGTACCGTATTCGTAAATAGTGTCGTGTACGTGAATAGTGTCGTATACGTGAATAGTAACCTCAACATAAAAAGGTAAAAATTTCACAATAAAATTCATATCAATATTTCAGCATAATGATATTAAACGAAATAACATCATTTACAAAGAAAATAACATTCCTTACCTCAAAAAGAACAGTACTTCCGACTGAAATATCAGGTATAAGGCTGAAAGAAACTTGTACTGAATAACAACTCTCAAAGTATCTAAATACTCACAAAATACGCTCGATAATATAGAGAGAGAAAGTTTATGATTCTGGTGTGATTTTCAATTCTAACTAAGCACCTTATTTATAGGAAAATGCTTAGAACGCCAAAACAGACTAACCTGCTACCTGATGGCTTTACCTGCTACTATTCACGCCTACCACTTTTTGAAATAAAATTTTAGCACATTTCTCATCAACCAAAAGTGGGCCCCATCATGTTTTTAATAAAAATATTTATTTTTGAAACTTCAATAATTCATAAAAAAATAGCCCTTCTATAAGAAAAATTCGAATCTCATGTCTATCCCATAGGAAATTTAATTCTCTACAACTTTGTAGAAGAAAGTTTTCCCAAATTCCAAACAGAAAATGCCCGAAATCCACATACATACGATTTTTAATACTTCCATTCAGACAAAATACTGATAAAACACCTCAACATTAATTCTTTCATTTATATCCATACAAAAATAAATATTTCCTTATCATATAAATTAATAATTAATTATTCACAAATAATATTACAGAATCACAATTATGACAACCAGGTCGTTCCCAGGAAAGTTGGGACTTTTCGATAAGGATTTTTCCTTATTGGTGAGCAATTAGTGACCAAACCCCTTTTCTAGACAGAACTTTCTTAGACATTGCCAATAATGTTATCTAATAATATTATTCAAATAATATGAAATGTTGATCTGATAATGGGAAATACTGTGCAGTGACAATTATTGAAACAACAATAATATAAAATATCAACGTAACAATTGTGGAAAAGAAGGTCACCTAGCCCGATTTTGTCGGGCACCAAAGTCAATTCCAGTTGGGATGGAGGCATCAAAGGCCGTCCCAAACAAGACAAAATCGGTAGTGTGACGCCCCCAAAATAGGTCCAATCCAACCAACCTATTCTGAGTCGCCAAATACATGGTACAGAAACAACTAAAACTTCATTAATACAATATAAAAACTGTGAGTTTAAATACAAATATTGTCATCTAGACAATATCCACACTCAAATAAGTCCTCATTATAATTATTAATACACTATTCTACAGAATAGTGAGGACTACTAGAACCACTTCTAGAACCATCATTCTACACCCCGACTAGTACTCGCTACATTTCTCGCCTCCTGAGAAGAAAAATTGAACAACAAGAAAAAGGGTGAGCTCAACTAGCCCAGTAAAGAACATTATGACTAAAATAATATAAAACCAATTATCGTTAGTCTTCAACAGGAAAAAATCTAATAGAATACAAAAGACAACAAGTTTTAAATCAATATTCGCAGCGGAAATAATAATTCATTAGAAGAGTTAAGTAGAGAATGCAAACTACTATCTTCTTTATATGAATTTAAAAGTTCATCGTCGATATTTTATCCCTAGTAACATCAATCAATATATATCTGGAATCAAATATTCATCTTTGCACTACAGGCCAAAGATATTCATCAGTTGGTTATGTTTATCTAAACACCTTGTTCATCTTTACACTACGGGCCAAAGATATTAATCAGTCGGCCATGTTTATCTCAACACATGTTCATCTTTGCACTACGGGCCAAAGATATTCATCAAGAAATCATTCATCTTTGCACTACAGGCCAAAGATATTCAGTTATATCATCATTTAGGACCGAGGATGATGAAAAATATTTTAAAGAAAATGAATCCAGTGAAGCAAAAGAACAAATATTAAGGATTCGTACTTTAAATAATTCCCATTCAAAAATACTTCATAAATAACCAGAGTGGGGTAAAATTCAAGAATGATCAAAACATGGATACAATCAAAGCTAGTGTCCAGAATAGATATTTTGGACGAAAAGAAGAAATTTCATTTTTCGGTGAATAGTGTCGTATTCGTGAATAGTGCTGTATACGTGAATAGTGCCGTATACGTGAATAATAATTTCGACACCAAAAGATAGAAATTTCACAAAAAACATCATCATGCTTCGTGAATAGTACTCGTGAATAGTAACTCATGAATAGTAACTCATGAATAGTAACCCCGGCATAAAAAAGTTTCAAATTTGATAAAAAGTTCCAACCAATATTTCAGTATAATGATATTGAAGAAATAATATCATTTTCGAATAAAATAACATCTCTTACCTCAGAAAGAATAGTACTTCTGACTGGAATACTGGATATAGTGCGGAAAGAACTTGCATCGTATAGCAATACTCAAAGTACTAAAATACTCACAAGAATACGCTCAATATATCGAGGGAGAAAGAGAGAGAAATCTGCAGTTTCTGGTGTGATCTTCAATTCTAACCTAATCACCTTATTTATAGGAAAATGCTTAGAACACCAAAGCAGAAAAATTTAATAAAATATTAATAAATTTATATAAATCATACGCAAACTTGGAAATTCTGATTTCAGCATATTTTGCAACACATGTGCCCACCAACCAACCACAAAAACTATTTTTCTTTTAAACTTTTAAAAATAATTATTTCGGAACTTCAGAACTTCAATAATTCATAATAAATAACCCTTTATCAGAAAATTCGAATCTCGCGACTTTTTATAGGAAATTCAATTCTCTACAACTTTGTAGAAAAAAGTTTTTCCAAATTTCAAACAGAAATTGACCGAAATCCACAAACGGACGATTTTACAGGCTATAATCAAATTTCAGTCAAGAAACGGGTCCACGGACATGTTTAACATGTTTTAAACAACTTTTATAACAAAAATACTCCTCATCCTCATATACTCATATATCCCACATTCATTGTAAAAATATCATCATTATTATATTATAATAATATAATAAAATATTATTTTATCAAAAAAGATAAAATATCGATTTTCAACAATTGTCACTTTAAAAATTTTCTCCATCTATATCCACATAAAATCAATATTTCCCTCATCATATAAATCAATAATTAATTATTCATAAATAATATTACAGAATCACAGTACTGGCAACCAGACCGTTCCCAAGAAAGAGGGGGCTTTCCAATAAGAATTTCCCCTTACTGGCGCGCAATTAAGTGACCAAACCTCTCCTTAGACAGAACTTTCTAGAAATTGCCAATAATATTTTCTAATAATATTATTCAGATAATATGAATTATTTCTTCGATAATGGAAAATACTGTGTAGTGGCAATTATTGAAATAACAGTAATATAAAAAAATCAACGCAACAATTATTGAATCAATAAAATAAAATATTGAACTGTAATTACTGTAACAATTATTGAGTCGTGCCTTCTTACGTAAGAATCAATAATTGGTGCAATACCGTGTGCTACTGTGCAACAACGCGTATTACTGTGTTTTAACCACTGGGTATTCCAACAGTATTAACGGTAACAACTACGCCTGTTATTTGTAAATAACTTATACTTGTCATTTTTTTTCATCCAATCGCTTTCCATTATGGGGCCCACACAAGGCTGCGCCGTCGTACTAATATTCACCGACAGTAAGAATATTCCAGGACCAAACGAATATTCTCCGACAACAATGAATATTTTATAACCACTTGCTTATTTAAAATATTTGAGCATTTTACCCATAACTAACCACATTAATCAAATCAACCCCTTACTATTTTAAAATAATAATTAGAGAAATTAAATCTTTATTTATAAAAAGTTGGGGCCTTACAACCTCCCCTCCTTATGAAATTTCATCCTCGAAATTGACGTACGTAGGACATGCTCTTTCTATCCAAGATTTTGACAGGTACCTCCTCGTACGTTAAGTTTTCGGCTATCTCGTCCGGTTCTAACTCAATAATGTGGTTCGGGTCATCCACATATTTATGTAACATCGATACGTAAAAACGTTATGAACACGCGTCATACTTGGCTGTAAAACGAGTCTATAGGCCACAGTTCCTATTCGATCGAGGATTTCAAATGGACTAATAAATCGAAGGTTTGAGCTTTCCTCATATCGCCGATTGTCGCTTTTTGAATAACGACTTCTTGTATCTTCTTCTTCATATTCATCAACTCTAAGTGTGTAGCTTAAGCAGCTTTAAATTTATTGATTAAAGTCGATTCTAATCGTATATTCGTTATCTTCACACAAGTTCTTTGGAATCTTTAACTCTATCTCCATCTTCTGTAAGTCATGCGAAATGGGTCTTTGTGTTAACAATATCGCACCCGTAAACGCATACGATCTTTTACTCAACGCGTCAGCTACCATGTTCATTTTTTTTTCAGGATGGTATGGTCAGAACATGTGCCGAAATGAGTCTCCTCTTGAGTTCTTCGAAGCTCTTCCCACATTCCTTGCTCCATTCGAATTTTGTATCTCTATGAGAACGTAGCTGGGACTAGTCGGGGAACAGAGTGATGTTCCAAGATGGTGCATTAGTAGTCCTCACTATTTTGTGAAATAGTGTGATAATAAATGTAATGAGGACTCCATTGAGTGTGGATATTGTCTAGATGACAATATTTGGATTAAAACTCACAGCCTATATTTTGTCATATTTTACACAACTGTTGTATAATTAAGTTGTATTTGTATTCAGTACCTTGTATCTGGCGACTCAAGATGGGTGATGTATACCTGTTTTGGGGGCGTCACAAAGTTGGGACAAGTTCTTTCCATTAGTGAAATTCTCCTACAACAACAGTTATCAAGCAAGTATTGGCATGGCTCCATTTGAGGCATTATACGGACACAAGTGTCGTTCTCCAGTATGCTGGGACGAGGTGGGTGAAACAACGTTATTTGGACCGGAGTTGGTACGTATGACTACGGAAAATATTCAAATGATCCGACAACGTATAAAAACCTCACAAGATTGACAAAAGAGTTATGTTGATCTTCATCGAAAGGACGTGGAGTTCAATGTTGGAGATCATGTGTTGTTACATGTTGCTCTATGGAAAGGAGTTACAAGATTCGGAAAGAGAGGAAAGCTCAATCCTCGATTCATTGGGCCATTCGAAATCCTCGATCGAGTAGGAACTGTGACTTATAGACTTACGTTACCGCCAAGTATGTCTCGTGTTCATAATGTTTTTCATATATCTATGTTACGTAAATATGTGGAAGACCCGAACCACATTATTGAGTTAGAACTGGACGAAATAGCAGAAGATTTAACGTATGAAGATGTACCTGTTAAAATCTTAGATATGAAGGAACATATTCTACGCTCCAAAATTATACCTCAAGTCAAAATTTTGTGGAGAAACTACGATGTTGAGAAAATGACCCGGGAGTTAGAATCTGAAATGAAATCAAAGTATCCTCACCTCTTCGTCATACCAGGTACGTACACCAATTTTGAGGATGAAATTTCATAAGGAGGGGAGGTTGTAAGACCCTGAATTATATGAAATGAAATTATCTATGTGAGACCCCAGATTTTATGAATAAATATTTAATTTTCTCGAAATAATTTTGTGAATATTATGGTGTGGATTTGATATAATGTTATAGTTGTGGATAATATTTACAAATTTTGCAAAGTACACAAGTTGTTATATAATATTCGATTAGTCAGGGAAATATTCTTTTTGTCGGGGAATATTCGTACGACGACACAATCATTGGTGGACCCCACAACGAAAGTATTGTCGTATTTAGAAAACGACAAATTATCTTTTTATAAAATAACGGCGAAAGTGTTGCCGTTAAAACTGTTGAACTACTCGGTAGTAAAAGTAAAGTAATATGCGTGGTTACATAGTAGCACACGGTATTGATTATTGATGCTTACGTGATAAGTCACTCAGTTATACTCAATTATTGCTACAGTAATTGTTGCATCATATCTCTCATGTTATTGATTCAATTATTGTCACAGTATCATTTGCATAATATGATATATTATTAAATCAATAATTGAGACGGTAAAGTTATTCATATTATTATTTACAATATTGACAATGTCTAGAAGTTCTGTCAAGGAGAGGTTTGGTCACCTAATTGCGCGCCAATAAGGAAAAATCCTTATCGGAAAGCCCCTCTTTCCTGGGAATGACCTGGTTGTTAAATATTATGAATTATAATATTAATGATGAATAAGTTCGTGTTGATTAAAGATGAATTTTATAGTTCCATTGTGTTAGTAGAAATCGACATTTGTTTTGATAATAATTGATCTGGAGGTTATATTGTTCAATCGGGTATTCAGGACACTTTTTGTGTCGGAGTACTATTCACGAGTTACTATTCACGGTGTACTATTCACCCGTAAGATATATTTTTTTTCGGTCCAAATTATTTTTTGGTACAATATTATTCCATGAGGAGATGTGCTAATTTTTCAGACCGTTGGTGAAGATATAATAGTAAATCAATATGGACCGCTGATGGAAAGTTATAATAGTGAATCAATATGGATCGCTGGTTTAAAGTTTTAATAGTAAATCAGTATGGATCGTTACTTTAAGTTTTAATAGTAAATCAATATGGACCGTCCGTTTAAAAGTAAATCAATCTGGACCGTTCATGAATTAGTTACTATTCAGTCCATTCTCCTATAAATAGAAGTTCATTCCTTCATTATTTCTTACGAATTCACTGAAACTCTAGAGAGAGAAACTATAGAGAGAAAGAAGAAAAGTGTTCTGCTACTTCACTACTCCAATATCCAGTTTCTTCTAAGGTAGGAGATATTATTTGTTGTACTCGTAAAGGTATTCTTTCTTTCGTATTCATGAAGAGAACTTCTGTTATTCCATTCTTTATTATTCTGTTGGAATAACCTGTATACGCGAGATACCCTATACTTGGTGAAATTCTTCTGTTATTCCATTCTTTATTATTATGTTGGAATAATATGTCTATGCAAAGTACTGCATACATGGTAAATTCTTCTGCTATTCCATTCTTTATTATTCTGTTGGAATAACCTGTCTATACGAAGTACCGCATACATAGTGAAATTCTTCTAATATTTCATTCTTTATTATTCTGTCGAAATATCCTGTCTGTGCGTTTACGTTGGACCTGGTTCTATTATTTATTATTATATCAGAATATCATGTCTGTGCATTTACGCCGGACCTGGTTCCATTATTTATTATTCTGTCGGAATATCCTGTCTGTGCGTTGACGCTGGACCTGATTCCATTATTTATTATTCTGTTGGGAATAACTTGTCTGTGCAGTCTATCGCACGCATGGTGAATCCTTCTGTTATTCCATTCTTTATTATTCTGTTAGAATAACATGTCTATGTGGATTACCACATGTATGGTGAATGATCCTTCGTATTCATTCCTTATTAAATTGTGGAAATGATCTGTCTACGTGGATTACTGCATAGCGGGCGAAAATCCATTTGCAGTTTCATATATTCTATTATACTCAGTTGGTTAAAACTTTGGCTTCTATACTCCATGAAATTAGTGGAATATCCTTGATATTTGCGCTTCATCCAGTATCTTTTCATGAAAATATTCTTCTGAGCATTCTTGAATTTTACTTCACAAAGCAGTATCATGTTGACAATTTGAACGTTATTGAGTTCAGGATAAATTAACTTATAAATCTTTAAAATTTATTCTTAAACTTGTTTTATTGAATTGCCATCATCCTCATTCTTATATTATGTTGAAAGTCATCTTTGGCTCACGTGCATAGATGGACTTGGTATGATTATGACCAGGGATTATTCGGTATAATCATGACCGTAATGTGACGAATGATGTGGTAAAAGTCCTCATTGGCCTGTAGTTCATTGGTGGACAGTTGTTGGTATGATTATGACCAGGGATTATTCGGTATAGTCATGACCATTGATGATTACATGAATATCCTTGGCCGTGGAGCAGGGATGATTCGATTTTATTTATTAAGCTGAGTCTCAGCGATAAAGTTGATGAAAAACTTTTTAAATCATAGAAGATAGTAGATTTTATACATTATTTGACTCTTCTAATGCATTGCTTGATCCGATGCAGTTAAACTTGATGTTTATTATATTTTATTAGTTTAACACCGTTGAAGGCTAATGATACTATATTCTACATTATCTTAGTCATAATATTTCTTACTAGGCTAGTTGAGCTCACCCTTTCTTTCACTGTTCTCTTCAGGAAATGAGAACGTAGCTGAGACTAGTCGGGGAACAGAGTGATGGTCCTAGATGGTGCATTAGTAGTCCAAAATGCAGGTGGATATACTGGAAACTCTCGGACGGTCACCGCAAAATAGGTCAAGGAGCTGGGACCACCGGAGTTTATTGGAGAGCCAAAACCACTTAAGGCGGAAGCATGGATAAAGCAGATCACCAAAATATTTGATGTCTTGGGATGCTCCGAGTAGTAAAAGGTGCCATTTGCCACCTTTATGTTACGAGGAGAGGCAGATTACTGGTGGGAATCGGTAAAACGTACTCAACCTGCCGCACTAAAGATGTCTTGGGAGAAGTTTCAAGAACTATTCAACGACAAGTACTTTCTCGAAAGTATTCGTCACATGAAAGAGGTAGAGTTCATTAAGCTGGAGCAGAATAACATGACCGTGTCGCAGTACGAAGCCAAGTTTGCCGAGTTATCCCAGTTTGCGTCCCACTTAGTTGATAATGAAGAAAGAATGACGCGGATGTTTTTAAGAGGTTTGAAGCCGGAGATATGTCAATATCTTATTTCTCATAAACTGTGTTTGTATTCAGATGTTGTAAATAGGGCTACGTTAGTGGAGTGCGATAACGAGTCAACACAACCAAAAGAGGGCAGCTGGCAAAATGAAAATACAAGTGAAAGCAGTCATCGAAGCTGTGACAACAAGCGTGGAGGGAATCAACAGGCCAGAAATGGTAACCACTTCGGTAGTAATCAAGGCCAAAACAATAAGAATGGACATTTCAAGAAGAGGAGATTCAACAATGATGGAAAGACATCAGCACCAGCACCCGTTGTTAAGGAAGGAGAACGACCACCTATCATATGCTTCAAATATGGAGGGGAGGGACACATCAGTCCAAACTACACGATGTCGTCCAAAGCATGTTATAATTATGGAAGAGAAGGTCATTTAGCTCGATTTTGTCATTCACCGAAGACAAGTTCATCTAGGATGGAGGCACCAAAGGTCGTCCCAGAAAAGTCAAAACCGGTAGTGTAAGGGAGAGCGTTTGTTGTGACCTCCCAGAAAGCAAGAAACCCGAACGAGGTCATCATGGGTAAGCTTATCATAAACTCTAGCGAAGTCTATACCTTATTTGATACCGGTTCTACCCATTCTTTTATTTCTCCTACTTGCGCTCAATGATTAAATTTGACTATAGAGGAATTAGACTTTGACTTATCTATGGAAACTCCGTTGGGAGAAACCTTCATTACATCCACTATTTATAAGTCTTGTTTGGTTCAAATCGGTACCCTCACATTACCTGTCGATCTTATTTCATTGAAAATACCTGCATTTGATGTGATTCTAGGAATTGATTGGTTAACTACTCATCATGCTAAAATTGATTGTTTTCGTAAGGTTGTTAGCTTTCATATTCCTAATCAACCTATTATGCGAATTCAAGCGACCAAACCATTAAAATCAATCACGGTCATCTCAAGCCATAAAGTTATTCGTTTATTGAAAAATGGATGTCAAGCTTTCTTAGCTCACAACACAGATTTAAACAAAAATACGTTAGATTTGAATGATATTTTTATTGTTAATAATTTTCCTAACGTATTAACTGAAGAACTTCCTGGCCTACCCCCAGAGCATGAAATTGAATTTTGTATCGACCTGAAACCCGGTACAAAACCCATTTCCAAAGCCCCATATCGAATGGCTCCTATTGAACTTCAGGAGTTAAAGACCCAACTGCAGGAATTGTTAGACATTGGCTTTATTCGTCCTATTACTTCTCCTTAAGGTGCTCCTGTTCTATTCGTGAAGAAGAAAGATGGGAGTATGCGACTTTGTATTGATTATCGGGAGTTGAATCATGTCACCATCAAAAATAGGTACCCATTGCCACGTATTGATGACCTGTTTGACCAGTTGCAAGGAGCCAAATTCTTTTCAAAGATTGATCTTCGTTCTGGATATCACCAATTGAAGATTAGAACCGACGACATTCCAAATACGAGTTTCAGAACTCGGTACGAGCATTGTGAATTCCTAGTCATGTCCTTTAGATTGACTAATGCTCCTGCTGCCTTCATAGATATGATGAACCGAGTATTCAAGGAATATTTGGTTCACTTTGTGATCGTCTTTATTGATGACATCCTTGTTAGGTTTGTAATATTCATGAACGCAATCAAATTGCAAAAATATGCGGAAACGTGTAAAATCAGAGTTTAAAAAAAAATTTACAAACCATAAACCCGGATCACCCTTTATGCACAATTATTAATTAAACGAAAAAGAAAGAATAAGAACCATACCCTTGAAGATCCGAGCTTCCTCAGGTACAAGTTCACCTCCAATCCTTTTCGCGTTCAACTTGAATCCACCGGGTTTGGTTCCTTCCTTTGATCAACGTTAGCCACCCAAGTGTTTGGCCTCTAGAGGTGATCCACCAAGGAAGAAGAAGAATTCAAGAAGATGGGTGGTTGGCTAAACCCTAGTTTTTCTATCTCTATAGAAAAAGGCGTACTCTTCAACAATTGGAATAACGTATTCTAATAATACGTCAACCTCTCACTCACCCATAATAAGACTCCTCTTATTTATAGATGTGGACAACCCATCCTTAACAATTAAGGAATTGAGTTTTATTTTAATTAATTAAACTCTTTTAATTAATTAGGCTCCTAATCTTATTAGGAATAATTAATTAACCTTTTAATTAATTAAGCTCCCTAATCTTATTAGGGATAATTAATTAAACTCTTTTAATTAATTTGCCTCCTAATCCTATTAGGATATTTGAGAGTACTTTTATTAATTAATTCCTAAACTCCTTTAGAAATTAAAATAATAATAATTGTAATAATATTAATAAGACTCCTCTTATTAATTTATATTTAATATTTCTAAAATATTAAATAATAAATATTAAACTATTTAATTTATTCTATCACCATAGATTAAATTAAATATACTTAACATATTATTACGATTATGCCATTAACTTCTTAAATAATTATTTTTCCTTTTATGGTGTGACCCTTTAGGTTCTCCATATTAAATCGGTTGTGAATAAATTAATTAGAACAATTCTAATCTTATTTAAATAAATAAATTAAACTAATAATTTATTTAAATAAATAATATTTATTCTACAATAGGGATAAGCCTCCCTAGCGATCAACGACTTTCCAGATAATATAGATTTCAACATTAATTATAAAAGAACCTTTGAGTAAATAGTTACCGTACAATTCAATCCTTCCACCATACAATGCCCCAATTAAATATAAGACATGGAATTACTGTCAAGTCTTATTTTATTTAATTATATGTAATTCGACTCTTAAATGCACAACTCCAAATAATGCAAATTAGAAACTCCTTTCTAATTTCATTCTGCCTTGGCCAAGGACTACTGGGTTGTCATTTATCGAATCACATAGGACATTTCTCTTCTTTTACTAGAAGTGGTAGATTCTTTATTGATCATACATTATCTCCATGTACAACTTATTATACCCAAGCATACCCTTTGATATACCCTAAGGGTCTTAAGGAATAAGTCAAAGTATAACTCATCATACACAAGATACTATGATGATCTCAAGTCCAAGGATCACTTGTACTACTATCACTACAGGAATTCCTATTGACATGCAAGTAAAACTCCATTAGGTATTCCTTAGCGAGTCACGTTCAGTGAACTTATTCTCTAATAAGCACCTACATACTTGCTTTAGTGTCTCCACACAAATGATCATGAGATCAATCATCCTCATCCAATGAGCAAGCAACGTATGTACCAATCTATCCGGATTCACTAATCCCCAATTTAGTAATCCAACGATTGGGAACTATTTTAGTTTTAAGCTTTCTAAGAATTTAGATCTCATTAGAATGATCATCATCATTATTCTAAAAGCATTGCTTAAAAACTATGGGTTTATCACATATTATCAAACAGCATCATGTAGATAATTAAAAGCCTTTAATAAATTAATACTTTTTATTAATAAATGAATAAGATTGCTTACAAAGTATATACTTTATCATCAAACATGATTGGCTTGTGTGCATATTACTTTCAATCTCCCACTTGCACTAAAGCCAATCGTCATGGTATCTCATACTCTTCTTCTCTAAGTGACGATTATCCTGCTGTTGGATAAGCTTTAGTTAATGGATATGTAATGTTGTTCTTGAGAGTCCACTATCTCTATAGTGATTTCCCATCTTTCAATGATTCCTATAATCAAATGAAAGTGCCACAACACATGTTTAGATCCAAGATGAGACTTAGGAAAAATTCCTAGTTCTGTAATGAACTTTTAATCCAAACAATCAACTTGCAGCTTCATTTATAGCTATATACTTTGTCTTTATCACTAAACCAGCAACTCTTTACTGTTTGGAACCTTTTCAATTCACTGCACCACCGTTCAAGGTAACGATTTACCTTAAAGTGAATTTTCTGTCGTCTTGGTCTGTCTGAAAAAACTTGAGTCTGTTAAGCCCTCTAGTTTTAATTCGGACTCACCATAAATCTGATCACATCTTTAGTCCCGGTTAAGTACTTTAAGATGTTTTCACTGACTCATAGTGAACTTCTCCAGAATATGACTGATCAACATCAAGTCGCGTATATTTCATTGCATACATGATTGTCACTCATGTGATCTCTCTTTTTAGGAGTCTGTGGGGACTATTAAGAGAGATACACTTCATGGCTCATCAACATGAGACATCTATTGGAGTTTGCCATGCTAAACGACTTTAGCATCAAATGAATATACGTTCCTTGGGTTAAGTCGAGCATCATTTTAAATCTATCTATATAGATTTGCATCCCCAATTAAGATACTCTTCCCAAATCATTCATGGAGGAATGTTTAGACAACTTTATCTTTACTGATTATAGCATTGGTATGTTATTCCTTATCCGTAGTATATCAACATATAATACTAGAAATATCATGACGCTCCCACTGACCCTTTTGTACACACTAGGTTCATTCTTGTTTTTGATAAAAATCAAACTCTTTTGATTATCATATCAAAATGAATGTTCTATTTTTGAGAAGATTGCTTCAATCCATTTCTCTGAGTGTCTACAACTCTTACCTCATCGTATGTAACTGGATCATCATCTTCTATGATACGTACCTCATCATCATCATCCATGATGAATCCATACCTCCTACGTATCTTCGGTACTATTCCAGATTTACGATTCGGTTGTGGTACAATAGGTCTATCTATAGGTTCCTCTTATTTGACTTGTAGTGTTTTGTGGTTCTTGAACTTTTCAAGATGTATTATCATCCCACTAGCCCCTTCAATGATAAACACCTTTATCTTAGAAGGCAACATGTTTCTCAACAAACACCTTTTGCTAAGTAGGATTATAGAATATATTCCCTAAACTTACTTTAGGATGTCCCACAAATTGACACTTATCAAATCTTGTCCCAAGCTTATCCTTTGAAACCTTTTTCACATAAGTTGGACAACCCCTTATCTTAACATACTTAAGATTAGGAATCCTCCCTGTCCATAACTTTTATGGAGTCTTGGAGTCAGATTTTGAGGTTACCTTTTTCGTAGATATGCAGTCTTTTCTAGGACATTACCCCAGAAGGATACTGGAATTATGGTAAAATCATTATGGACCGCACCATGTCAAACAAGGTACGATTTTTCCATTCAGATACATCAATCAATTATTACGTATCAGGAGGCGTCCATTATGAAAAAACCATTTGAGATGATCTAGAAACTTATTGCACAAGTATTTATTCCTTGATCTAATCAAAGAATCTTAATACTTTGCCATTTTGTTTCACTTCTGAATTCTTTGAACATTTCAAATAATTCACACTTGTATTTCAACAAATACATACATTCAACTCTTTGAATGATCATCTCCTTTTCTTATACTAGTTTGTTCAATTTGAAAAATATATTTTTCACGTAAGTCAAGTATACAAAATCCATTAAGTAATATTTCAGTTCTATACAAAACATTATTATTATAAATAGAACAACAATTGTTCTTAAATATAATACCAAAGATTTCATTGTCCAACAATAAAATAGAAATAATGTTTCAAACTGGAATACAATAACAACTTATTGACTTAATAGACTTGCCCGTAGGCATTGCTAAACTATAAGTTTCTATGGCTAATGTAGCAACCTTTGCTTCATTTTCCACACATAGGTTTACTTATATTTGTTTAGCTTTCTACTTCTACTTGGTCCCTTCATAAATCTATATTTATGATAACCAAAGTCGGTATCCAATACCCAAGTAGAACCTTGACTTAAAGAAAAATTTATTTTAAATCATAAACAAAATTGTATTTGTAATCGAAACTTCACTAAGCTTCTTTGGTTAGCCTCTACAAGATGCTTCTTGCAGTTTCCTTCTAGTGTCCAGGCTTATTGCAGTGGAAGCAAACTCCTTTGCTATCCGTATCAGTTTTGTTCTTATTATCCTTTGTTTTTGCCCTTTCTATTTACCTTCTTAGAATCGTTCTTCTTTTCAGAAGATCCTTTGGCCCCTATCAGTAAGACTTGGTCTTTCTTGGTTGGAAAGTGACTCTCAATATTTTTCAACATGTTAAGCAAATCAGCGAGGCTGATATCTAGCTCGTTCATATGAAAAAATCACAACAATTGTGAAAGGAGTCCGGGAGTGAGTGCAAGATCAAATCTTGGCTCAACTCTCCATCCATGACAAAACCAGTTGTCCTAATTGTTCAATCAAATTGATCATGTTATGGACTTTTATCTGTACTGTAGTGTCATCGGTCATTCTAGATCGGAAGAGCTCCTTAGATATCTGATATCTAGCAGTCCTACTTTCCTTACCATCAACAACTTGATGTGCAGGAATATAGTAAGAGAGCATCCATAGTTTTATGCTGACGCTGAAGCTCGTTACTCATAGATGCGAGCATGATGCATTGAGCCAACTGTGCATCATCTTGCCACTTTCTAAAAGTAGCAATCTCTTCCTCGGAGGCATTGTCTGCAACCTTTGCAGGGATAGGCGTATTAAGGACATAATATAGCTTTTCAGCCGTGAGAACTATTCTCAATTACCCTAACCAATCCGTTTAATTCGGTCCGGTTAATTTAGCATCTAATATGCTACGCAGTGATAGTAATTTAGACATTGTAAAATTCTGTAAATGAATTTGTAATTAACAACATTTTAGCATACATTCTTTTATTAATTACCAAAATAATTTAGGTCTTGTTTTAAATTGGTATCTCCCACTATTTTCTTCAAACTATATTACCCTCAATATATATAGTTCGACAATATCTAATTAAAGATATGCTAGTGAGAATCAGGATCCCATTTCAAATATATATAGCCTTGTGTGTGCACAACAAACTATATATAAATAAATAGGTAGACAACTCTTGTCAATTACATCAACTATGTAACTCCTTGTATTTTGCCTCTTAAATCATAATGGTCAAGTGTGTGCACATCCGAACTAAAATGATTTAAGTTAAGTCAGACCCAGCATTTCTATATAAGTGAAGAGAAAACTACAGCCCTTGTGTGTGCACAACAAAGCAGTAATGTTCAATTCCTTATAAACATCATATGTAATAAAAACAACATCTTAAATATTTAATATTCGCCTTGTGTGTGCACAACAAACTCATATTAAATATTCAATACTCTATTGTTTCTATCATGCTAGAAGGCGACGTTCGATATTCCAAATATCTTTGAACGTTACAACTTAATATAAAATATTTGAGGGGTTTGTTATTAATTGTCTCATCTTGTTTAGCGCGCATGCACATATATATATAAAATACGCGTCATATTAATAAACATGCGAAGCATGTTTGCATAATATATAATATATATAGTATAAGCATGCACATATAGAATACTATATTCTACCCGGATTGATTATGGACTTTTATTCTAGTTTGGTTCACTAGAGCCACCAAGTGAACCAAAAGGTCAAACCCTAGGGGTGCAAGAATTAATATTTAAATATAACTATTACATTTAAACCCGGGCTCCATTACAAACGGGTCTTCAAGCGCTCCTTGCTCTTTGATCTCCAATTTTTCAAAATTAATTCTAAATATTCCTATTACAAAACTATTTTAAAATAAATAGAAACCTTGATCAGCAGTCAAGGGGAAGTACATAGGAGGGAGTTAGAATTTACATTAAGAAAAATTAGAGAAGACGAGGTACGCAGACCCCATTTAATAAAACTCATACATTCATGCATCCAACTAAAATAAAATTCAATCACATTGGTCAATAGTCCATAATCAATCTCATTTATTATCATACACATCACCATATGCATCAATAAATAACATTCATCTCATGAATAATAAACATTCAATATATATATTGATATCATTTAATGAGCAAATTTAGTTAGTATAAAATCTAATTTTGAATCAAAATAAACTCTTTTATTTTAATCCAAATTTAAATTAAAATAAAACTATTTTATTTTAATTTATCTAATTTTGAATAAAATAAACTATTTTATTTTAATCAAAATCTTTAATCAAAATAAACTCCTTTATTTTAATTACTGATGGAATCCAATTCCAAGTAAATTTAAAATAAAACTCCTTTATTAAAGGAAACACGGATTCTCTTTCCCATTCACAAATAAACTCCTTTATTTTGAATAATATGAAATCTTATTCCATATCTAAATAAACTCCTTTATTTAAGGAAATTAGGATTCTTTTCCTATTAACTAATAAACTCTTTTATTTTGAATAATATGAAATCTTATTTCATATCTAAATAAACTCTTTTATTTAAGGAAATATGAATCCAATTTCAACTCCAATTAGTTATCATGGAATCCAATTCCAACTCTAATTAGTTAGCATGAAATCTTAATTTTAAAATAAAAATAAACTTTTTATTTTAAAAATAAAATAAACTTTTTATTTTAAAAATAAAATAAACTTTTTATTTGAAAAATAAAATAAACTTTTTATTTTAATTATAAATAAATAGGAATAATATATTATATTATATATACATTACCGAGATTACCATATAAAGTTTTACCGTAATTTCGTACCATGATTAGTACCATCACGTGGGAACCTCCTGTTAGTATATATAATCATAATATATCATATATGTAATGTTAAATTAAGTAATATCATAATATCCCAAATTAATTGCTCAGTTTTGACTTTTTAAAGTCAAATTGACCATTTTTAAAACTAATCTTTTTACTATTTTTACTAAAATATAGGTGAAGAGATTATAAACAAAAGAAAGTATATACAATTTATTATTAATCCTAATTTTTATAATTTTAGAAATATATTTATATATGCTTAATTATTAATTCTAAAAATAGTCAATTTGACTTAAAAAAGTCAAAACTGAGCAGTTAATTTGGGACGGAGGGAATATTACTTAAGTTACTAAAGTAATCATCTGCATATAAAGATTCATAATAACCTTTCTAGATTCATGATTACATAATAACCACAAGACATGCTCCTGTCGAATCCTGTAACCTTTTTAAGTAGAAATCATGTTTCAGGAAAAACATACCAACCACGCCTACCCACGCAAATCAGCAGCGAAGAGGAAAAAAAATATGTTTTTCGCATTTTTTTTTAAAAAATAAATTTTATACAACAAAATTATGCCCAATTAAATTGGTCTAAACACATATCAATATACATATCAAATTTAAATAATTAATAATTTGCATAAAAGTTTGGCTCTGATGCCACTGTTAGGTTTGTAATATTCATGAACGCAATCAAATTGCAAAAATATGCGGAAACGTGTAAATTCAGAGTTTAAAATTTTTTTTACAAACCATAAACCCGGATCACCCTTTATGCACAATTATTAATTAAATGAAAAAGAAAGAATAAGAACCATACCCTTGAAGATCCGAGCTTCCTCAGGTACAAGTTCACCTCCAATCCTTTTCGCGTTCAACTTGAATCCACCGGGTTTGGTTCCTTCCTTTGATCAACGTTAGCCACCCAAGTGTTTGGCCTCTAGAGGTGATCCACTAAGGAAGAAGAAGAAGAATTCAAGAAGATGGGTGGTTGGCTAAACCCTAGTTTTTCTATCTCTATAGAAAAAGGCGTACTCTCCAACAATTGGAATAACGTATTCTAATAATACGTCAACCTCTCACTCACCCATAATAAGACTCCTCTTATTTATAGATGTGGACAACCCATCCTTAACAATTAAGGAATTGAGTTTTATTTTAATTAATTAAACTCTTTTAATTAATTAGGCTCCTAATCTTATTAGGAATAATTAATTAACCTTTTAATTAATTAAGCTCCCTAATCTTATTAGGGATAATTAATTAAACTCTTTTAATTAATTTGCCTCCTAATCCTATTAGGATATTTGAGAGTACTTTTATTAATTAATTCCTAAACTCCTTTAGAAATTAAAATAATAATAATTGTAATAATATTAATAAGACTCCTCTTATTAATTTATATTTAATATTTCTAAAATATTAAATAATAAATATTAAACTATTTAATTTATTCTATCACCATAGATTAAATTAAATATACTTAACATATTATTACGATTATGTCATTAACTTCTTAAATAATTATTTTTCCTTTTATGGTGTGACCCTTTAGGTTCTCCATATTAAACCGGTTGTGAATAAATTAATTAGAACAATTTTAATCTTATTTAAATAAATAAATTAAACTAATAATTTATTTAAATAAATAATATTTATTCTACAATAGGGATAAGCCTCCCTAGCGATCAACGACTTTCCAGATAATATAGATTTCAACATTAATCATAAAAGAACCTTTGAGTAAATAGTTACCGTACAATTCAATCCTTCCACCATACAATGCCCCAATTAAATATAAGACATGGAATTACTGTCAAGTCTTATTTTATTTAATTATATGTATTTCGACTCTTAAATGCACAACTCCAAATAATGCAAATTAGAAACTCCTTTCTAATTTCATTCTGCCTTGGCCAAGGACTACTGGGTTGTCATTTATCGAATCACATAGGACATTTCTCTTCTTTTACTAGAAGTGGTAGATTCTTTATTGATCATACATTATCTCCATGTACAACTTATTATACCCAAGCATACCCTTTGATATACCCTAAGGGTCTTAAGGAATAAGTCAAAGTATAACTCATCATACACAAGATACTATGATGATCTCAAGTCCAAGGATCACTTGTACTACTATCACTACAGGAATTCCTATTGACATGCAAGTAAAACTCCATTAGGTATTCCTTAGCGAGTCACGTTCAGTGAACTTATTCTCTAATAAGCACCTACAAAATTTAGTTACGACGTAGCGCCGTCATTTGTAATGATCAACGCGGATAAGTCATCGGTCCACGTAATCATCAATGTACTTGTAACCGATTCGTCAGCTACCGTGTCAAGCCTTGGTAAAGTTCTTCGTGTTGCATCAAATTAGGTCACATGCTCCACCATTGGTGCGGGCCGTCGCTAATATCTTTGAGTTTAATTCTTGTAAACGTACTCTTCGGAATATAATTCGAAATCACAAAAATTTCTCTTCATCTAAATACGATTAGAATACTCGAAATATTTAAAATTATCTTTAATTCGTACCACGTTTATGTTCCACACATGATAAAGATCTAACAAATTATTTTTATTTTATTTTACAAAAATTCATACAAAATTCTAAAGACATCAGATAAATAAAACAACTATGCAAACTATATTACCAACTCTCCCCAAGTTCTCAAGAGCTTCAAAATACTTCATCCTTAATTTGAACTAGTCCTCAAATATTATTACACCAAAGAATATACTATTAATATCTCTTTATCACCAACTCTCTCAAGTCCTTAAGAGTTTCAAAATACATAACCTCAAATCAAATTAGTTCTCACATATTATTACACAAAAAAATATACTACTACTAAGATCTCTCCATCACCATACCAAACTCCAAATCATATATTCTACTATCTGAATAAGCAAACTATAACTTCTAAAATCTCTTAAAATATATTGAATTCATCACTTATTACATCTAATCATTCAATAAATCAATCATTCTCGTAGTGCAAACTTTAACTCAACGAATTTCAAAATCTCATTTTACTATCACAAAGAAACTTCATAGGACATGACTCCAATATCTTTCTAAAAAAAAAATAGCCACAAAATTGATCATTAACTTCAAATGATTAAACTAATTACCTTGAATATCAACCACTCAAATTACAAGAAACCATCTATACTTAATAATTTTCACTTGATCATAGTAATCCATCAATACACATACCTCAAATTATCCACAAGCTTAACATAAACAAAATCATCATCAAAATCAAATCCTCAATTCTAAGATCATAATAATTTGTCACCAAAAACAACTCTAACAAATAATTTCCCAAAATCAAAAACTCGTTTATACAAATACTAACATCACAATCATATAATCCTTTCTTAACTGTACAAAATATCCAATCACAAACACAATCACATATTTATTCTCCTTAATGATATCCAATCACAATCCTTAACTAATATTATTGCTCCAACGGATAACAATAATAATCTTAACAAATTATCTCGCCTTTCTCAAATCAACTACAACTTAAAGAGCTAAAAACACTCGGTTAAAATCAAGACCAACCAAACAAAGAACAAAATCAAATCAAACTCGTACGTCTAACCAGTGATTTACCCACAACTCACAGGTCAAACCTAAATAGGTTTTCTACAAGAAAGAACCTAAGCTCTGATACCATCTCTGTAACACCCCCTTCCCGAAAAAGAAAGGGAGGTCACGTGCAAAGCACAACAAACCTCAAAATAAGAAAACAGAGCACTAACAACCTCAAAACATTAATAGTGGTGATCCATTAATAGCGTACTAAATACAATTCTCCAAATAGAGTCAAAATAATCAAACTTAAAATTTGAAACAACCTAGATGGTCAAGGGCAACTCTCTCATCACACTAGCTAGCCCTGAATCACCCCTGCAAACCTGCCGGAAGAAAAACACAGCATGAGCCAATTGCCCAGTATGGATACAGATATACAAAAGATATACAACTAAAATACAAAATCAACTGAGACAAAATATTGCCTCTAACAAAAATAAAATTTATGAAGATTTGAATAGAATATATTTGAACCAACAGAATTAATGAAACAGACAGAATATTAAAGAAATAACGAACTGAAGTAACTAATCCGATGAATTGAACTGAACAGAAGCCAACAACTAATACAATAAAATAATAGGCTGAAACAAATGGCTGGGGTTATTTCATACCGATTGAGCTCAGAAATATACATTGCCACATAGGCAAGTCAAAACAATGCCACACAGGCAAGTCAAAATAATGCCACACAGGCAAGTCAAAACCATGCCACACAGGCAAGTCAAATGATGCCACACAGGCAAATCACACATTGGACCGCGAATCCAAATGTATGCAAATCGGATAGGTGTGTTTGGCACAACATCACCAATCCGCAGAACAAAAAACTAGGGTTAACCCATACGCCTCCCACAACAAAACACCAAACGACCCGCTTCCTCCGGAGCCCAAAATGGAGACGCCGTGGACTAATCACACTGCCACGGAAAGTGTCATGCCTCTCGTGCCAAGACGACATGCCTGTGGTACCCCCACAGGTGGTTATAGCTCAGGTATACCCTACAGTATATTCTAACAAAATACCATGTCACAACACATGCGACATAATACCAACAAAAGGGGTTCTATATGTACATGTTGAACCAAATCAAATTATGGTCACAAGATCTCAAAAGAAGGTAACATGTACCGCTCTACAATTATCAAAAATAAATACTGAACATGATATCCTAATTCAAAGAGTACAATTACGAGTCCAATGTGTCAACTCCAAAATGAAACAATTATATGAATTTCACAAGAAACAATTATGTGAAATAATAATAGAATTTGAAACGAGAAATAAAACGAATAAATCAAATGTAACAAAAGTATCGCTGAAAGAGTACGGAATCCGTACCTGATACTTCGAAACCATTTATAGCACACTCCACAAAATCTTATCCTCAATTGTCAACGATATCAAATACGAAACGTTATTCACCACCTAAACATATTCACCTCAAATTAAATATAATCCAACTCATAAACTCCAAAATAATTTGTTATTCATTCAAGGTACATTTAATCATCACCTTAAATCAATTATTAATATTCCAAAATTTATATTCTAAAAATGACTCGTTAAATTCCTTCTGTTCGAACTAATAATAAAATAAAATTTTATTACAAATCTAACCATTACTAACATAATATTAACTAATTTTATTAAATAATATTTTTTTATAATATTAACAAATATACGAATTCGATTTGAATTAATATACAAAACTTTCGGTACAGTTTCTAAATATAACATAATAATTAGTTATTTATTAAGCTAGTATACTAATCTTATCACCCCACTGCCATTCGAAATTAGATTGCTAAAAACAAAATATCTAAGCTTACATATTATATTCTAATAAATAAAAACAATATATCTACATATATATATATATATATATAATGATAGTAGTAATAGACCACCTGACATGTTCATTATATATATACCCACTTCCTATAGCCACCTTAATCAATTTCGGTAATCACTTTGCAAAAGTACTATGCATATAAAATATATTTTTAAACTTTCTTATGAATTAGCGAACTTCCAATAAAATAGATCTAATAGCTTAAAAAAAATAATAATAACTTACTAATTGGATATTGCAAAATTTAAAGGTTGATGAATTTTCTTCTTCTTTTTTTTTTGTGCCGCCATTGCTCTCCCTTCTTTTCTCTCTCTTCGTAGTAGAGGTTGCGCGTTTTTTTTTTCCAGTCAGTTATGAGAGGTATGTGAGATAGATTAGGGTTTAAATATTTATTAACCTATCTTATTAACTCTCATAATTTTAATAGGATTTTAATATTATCCAAATACAAATTAGACCCAATTAGTATAAAAGCCCAAATTAATGTAATCACCTACTTATTATAAGCCACACAAATTAAATACAATTTGATCCAAACATAATAAAAGCCCAATTAAATATGGATTTAAATATTATTTATTTATATTTTTTTTTACCGGGTATTACATCACCTACCCCTTAAAAGGATTCCGTCCCCGGAATCAAAAGAATGAACGTACCTAATTATCAAAAAATGCAGATACTTCGCTCGAATAGACTCCTCCATCTTCCATGTAGCTTCCCGCTCCGAATGATTTTACCACAAGACTTTAACAAAAAGGAATTATCTTTCTCCATTTTAATTTTAAAAAAAAATAAAAAAAATATGGGTTATTACATTTTTCACCCCTTAAAAAATAATTTCGTCCTCGAAATTCAAATAAGCTACAAAAAAAAATAAAAATTTAGTTACGACGTAGCGCCGTCATTTGTAATGATCAACGCGGATAAGTCATCGGTCCACGTAATCATCAATGTACTTGTAACCGATTCGTCAGCTACCGTGTCAAGCCTTGGTAAAGTTCTTCGTGTTGCATCAAATTAGGTCACATGCTCCACCATTGGTGCGGGCCGTCGCTAATATCTTTGAGTTTAATTCTTGTAAACGTACTCTTCGGAATATAATTCGAAATCACAAAAATTTCTCTTCATCTAAATACGATTAGAATACTCGAAATATTTAAAATTATCTTTAATTCGTACCACGTTTATGTTCCACACATGATAAAGATCTAACAAATTATTTTTATTTTATTTTACAAAAATTCATACAAAATTCTAAAGACATCAGATAAATAAAACAACTATGCAAACTATATTACCAACTCTCCCCAAGTTCTCAAGAGCTTCAAAATACTTCATCCTTAATTTGAACTAGTCCTCAAATATTATTACACCAAAGAATATACTATTAATATCTCTTTATCACCAACTCTCTCAAGTCCTTAAGAGTTTCAAAATACATAACCTCAAATCAAATTAGTTCTCACATATTATTACACAAAAAAATATACTACTACTAAGATCTCTCCATCACCATACCAAACTCCAAATCATATATTCTACTATCTGAATAAGCAAACTATAACTTCTAAAATCTCTTAAAATATATTGAATTCATCACTTATTACATCTAATCATTCAATAAATCAATCATTCTCGTAGTGCAAACTTTAACTCAACGAATTTCAAAATCTCATTTTACTATCACAAAGAAACTTCATAGGACATGACTCCAATATCTTTCTAAAAAAAAAATAGCCACAAAATTGATCATTAACTTCAAATGATTAAACTAATTACCTTGAATATCAACCACTCAAATTACAAGAAACCATCTATACTTAATAATTTTCACTTGATCATAGTAATCCATCAATACACATACCTCAAATTATCCACAAGCTTAACATAAACAAAATCATCATCAAAATCAAATCCTCAATTCTAAGATCATAATAATTTGTCACCAAAAACAACTCTAACAAATAATTTCCCAAAATCAAAAACTCGTTTATACAAATACTAACATCACAATCATATAATCCTTTCTTAACTGTACAAAATATCCAATCACAAACACAATCACATATTTATTCTCCTTAATGATATCCAATCACAATCCTTAACTAATATTATTGCTCCAACGGATAACAATAATAATCTTAACAAATTATCTCGCCTTTCTCAAATCAACTACAACTTAAAGAGCTAAAAACACTCGGTTAAAATCAAGACCAACCAAACAAAGAACAAAATCAAATCAAACTCGTACGTCTAACCAGTGATTTACCCACAACTCACAGGTCAAACCTAAATAGGTTTTCTACAAGAAAGAACCTAAGCTCTGATACCATCTCTGTAACACCCCCTTCCCGAAAAAGAAAGGGAGGTCACGTGCAAAGCACAACAAACCTCAAAATAAGAAAACAGAGCACTAACAACCTCAAAACATTAATAGTGGTGATCCATTAATAGCGTACTAAATACAATTCTCCAAATAGAGTCAAAATAATCAAACTTAAAATTTGAAACAACCTAGATGGTCAAGGGCAACTCTCTCATCACACTAGCTAGCCCTGAATCACCCCTGCAAACCTGCCGGAAGAAAAACACAGCATGAGCCAATTGCCCAGTACGGATACAGATATACAAAAGATATACAACTAAAATACAAAATCAACTGAGACAAAATATTGCCTCTAACAAAAATAAAATTTATGAAGATTTGAATAGAATATATTTGAACCAACAGAATTAATGAAACAGACAGAATATTAAAGAAATAACGAACTGAAGTAACTAATCCGATGAATTGAACTGAACAGAAGCCAACAACTAATACAATAAAATAATAGGCTGAAACAAATGGCTGGGGTTATTTCATACCGATTGAGCTCAGAAATATACATTGCCACATAGGCAAGTCAAAACAATGCCACACAGGCAAGTCAAAATAATGCCACACAGGCAAGTCAAAACCATGCCACACAGGCAAGTCAAATGATGCCACACAGGCAAATCACACATTGGACCGCGAATCCAAATGTATGCAAATCGGATAGGTGTGTTTGGCACAACATCACCAATCCGCAGAACAAAAAACTAGGGTTAACCCATACGCCTCCCACAACAAAACACCAAACGACCCGCTTCCTCCGGAGCCCAAAATGGAGACGCCGTGGACTAATCACACTGCCACGGAAAGTGTCATGCCTCTCGTGCCAAGACGACATGCCTGTGGTACCCCCACAGGTGGTTATAGCTCAGGTATACCCTACAGTATATTCTAACAAAATACCATGTCACAACACATGCGACATAATACCAACAAAAGGGGTTCTATATGTACATGTTGAACCAAATCAAATTATGGTCACAAGATCTCAAAAGAAGGTAACATGTACCGCTCTACAATTATCAAAAATAAATACTGAACATGATATCCTAATTCAAAGAGTACAATTACGAGTCCAATGTGTCAACTCCAAAATGAAACAATTATATGAATTTCACAAGAAACAATTATGTGAAATAATAATAGAATTTGAAACGAGAAATAAAACGAATAAATCAAATGTAACAAAAGTATCGCTGAAAGAGTACGGAATCCGTACCTGATACTTCGAAACCATTTATAGCACACTCCACAAAATCTTATCCTCAATTGTCAACGATATCAAATACGAAACGTTATTCACCACCTAAACATATTCACCTCAAATTAAATATAATCCAACTCATAAACTCCAAAATAATTTGTTATTCATTCAAGGTACATTTAATCATCACCTTAAATCAATTATTAATATTCCAAAATTTATATTCTAAAAATGACTCGTTAAATTCCTTCTGTTCGAACTAATAATAAAATAAAATTTTATTACAAATCTAACCATTACTAACATAATATTAACTAATTTTATTAAATAATATTTTTTTATAATATTAACAAATATACGAATTCGATTTGAATTAATATACAAAACTTTCGGTACAGTTTCTAAATATAACATAATAATTAGTTATTTATTAAGCTAGTATACTAATCTTATCACCCCACTGCCATTCGAAATTAGATTGCTAAAAACAAAATATCTAAGCTTACATATTATATTCTAATAAATAAAAACAATATATCTATATATATATATATATATATATATATATATAATGATAGTAGTAATAGACCACCTGACATGTTCATTATATATATACCCACTTCCTATAGCCACCTTAATCAATTTCGGTAATCACTTTGCAAAAGTACTATGCATATAAAATATATTTTTAAACTTTCTTATGAATTAGCGAACTTCCAATAAAATAGATCTAATAGCTTAAAAAAAATAATAATAACTTACTAATTGGATATTGCAAAATTTAAAGGTTGATGAATTTTCTTCTTCTTTTTTTTTGTGCCGCCATTGCTCTCCCTTCTTTTCTCTCTCTTCGTAGTAGAGGTTGCGCGTTTTTTTTTTCCAGTCAGTTATGAGAGGTATGTGAGATAGATTAGGGTTTAAATATTTATTAACCTATCTTATTAACTCTCATAATTTTAATAGGATTTTAATATTATCCAAATACAAATTAGACCCAATTAGTATAAAAGCCCAAATTAATGTAATCACCTACTTATTATAAGCCACACAAATTAAATACAATTTGATCCAAACATAATAAAAGCCCAATTAAATATGGATTTAAATATTATTTATTTATATTTTTTTTTACCGGGTATTACAGTAGCTTTCTCGGTTTAGCTAGTTATTATCGGAGATTCGTGGAAGGATTTTCTTGAATCGCTACTCCATTAATTCAGCTAACTCGGAAAGATACAAAGTTCGGTTGGAGCGAAGAATGTGAGAAGAGTTTTCAAGAACTCAAGAGGAGACTCATTTCAGCATCTGTTCTGACAATACCATCTGGTTCGAAGGGATTTGTCATCTACAATGATGTTTCAGGCAAAGGGTTGGGATGTGTTCTCATGCAATATGGAAAAGTCATAGCCTATGCTTCTCGATAACTCAAAGAATATGAGAGGAATTATCCTACTCATGATCTAGAGTTGGCAGCTGTGGTTTTCGCACTTAAACTTTGGAGGCATTACTTGTATGGGGAGAAAGTGGAGATCTTTACGGATCATAAAAGCCTCAAATATTTCTTCACTCAAAAGGAACTCAACATGCGACAACGATGTTGGCTTGAACTGTTGAAAGATTATGATCATACCATCCAATACCATCCTGAAAAAGCGAATGTGGTAGCTAACGCATCGAGTAGAAGATTATATGCAAGTACGAGTGCGATATTGTCAACACAAAGGCCCATTCTGTGTGACTTGCAAATGATGGAGATAGAGTTAAAGACTCTAGGGACCCATGTGATGATGGCAAATATATGAGTAGAACCAACTTTAATTAATAAAGTTAAAGTTGCTCAAGCTACAGACCTGGAGCTGGTGCTATGAGGAAGAAAGTGCAAGAAGGTGCTATGCCGGAAGCAAGAATCGATGAAGAAGAAATACTTCGAGTCAACTCCAGACTTTGTGTTCCTAACGACCCTGATTTAAAGTATAAAATCATGATGAAGGCGCACAACACACCGTTTGCAATCCATCCTGGGAGTACCAAAATGCATCATGATCTCCGTCATACATTTTGGTGGAGCAATATGAAGAGAGAGATAGCGCTGTTTATCTCAAGGTGTCTAACTTGTCAACGAGTCAAGGCGGAGCATCAAGTACCAAAAGGTCCATTACAACCGCTTGAAATTCCAGAATGGAAGTTGGAGCACATTACCATGGATTTTGTTACTGGTCTTCCCAAGGTTTCTCAAGGCATAGATGCGATTTGGGTCATTGTTGATAGATTGACCAAGTCTGCTCATTTCTTACCGATACGAGAAACTTATACACTTGAACGTCTTGCTCGTATATACATAATTGAGATTGTAAGATTGCATGGTATGCCAGTATCCATAATTTCTGATCGAGACCCAAGATTTACTTCAAGATTTTGGGTTAGTTTGCAAAAAGCTATGGGCACGAATTTACGATTTAGCTCAGTATATCATCCTCAGACGGACAGGAAGTCGAAGAGGACGATTCAAACTCTTGAAGATCTATTAAGACTCTGTGTCCTTGACTTCAAGGGAAGTTGGGACAAGTTCTTACCATTGGTGGAGTTTTCCTACAACAACAGCTATCAAACAAGTATTGGCATGGCTCCATTAGAAGCGTTGTATGGAAGAAAGTGTCGTTCTCCAATATGTTGGGATGAGGTGGGTGAAGCAATGTTGTTGGGACCGGAGTTGGTACGTATGACTACGAAAAAGATTCAAACGATCCAACAACGTATAAAAACCTCACAAGATAAAAAAAAAGAGTTATGCTGATCTTCATCGAAAGGACGTGGAATTCGATATAGGAGATCATGTGTTATTACGTGTTGCTCCATGGAAAGGAGTTACGAGACTTGAAAAGAGAGGAAAGCTCAATCCTCGATTCATCGGCCCATTTTTAATCCTCGACCGAGTAGGAACTGTGGCCTATAGACTCGCTTTACCGCCAAGTATGTCTCGTGTTCATAACATTTTTCACATATCTATGTTACGTAAATATGTGGAAGACTCGAACCACATTATTGAGTTAGAACCGGACGAAATAGCAAAAAATTTGGCGTATGAAGAGGTTCCTGTTCAAATCTTGGATAAGAAGGAACATATTCTACGCTCCAAGGTTATACCTCAAGTCAAAGTTTTGTGGAGAAACCACGATGTTGAGGAAATGACCTGGGAGTTAGAATCTGAAATGAAATCAAGGTATCCTTACCTCTTCGATATACCAGGTACGTACCCTAATTTCGATGGCGAAATTTTATAAGAAGGGGATGTTGTAAGACCCCAACTTTTTAATAAAGATGATTTTTCTATAAATATCATTTTGAATATTATGGAATGAATTTGATATAATGTTATAATTGTGGGTAATATTTATAAATTTTGTCTGTGCGTTTACGCTGGACCTGGTTCCATTATTTATTATTCTGTTGGGAATAACCTGTCTGTGCAGTCTATCGCACGTATGGTGAATCCTTCTGTTATTCCATTCTTTATTATTCTGTTAGAATAACCTGTCTATGTGGATTACCACATGCATGGTGAATGATCCTTCATATTCATTCCTTATTAAATTGTGGAAATGATCTGTCTACGTGGATTACCGCATGGCGGGCGAAAATCCATTTGCAGTTTCATATATTCTATTATACTCAGTTGGTTAAAACTTTGGCTTATATACTCCATGAAATTAGTGGAATATCCTTGATATTTGCACTTCATCCAGTATCTTTTCATGGAAATATTCTTCTGAGCATTCTTGAATTTTACTTCACAAAGCAGTATCATGTTGACAATTTGAACGTTATTGAGTTCAGGATAAATTAACTTATAAATCCTTAAAATTTATTCTTGAACTTGTTTTTATTGAATTGTCATCATCCTCATGCTTATATTATGTTGAAAGTCATCTTTGGCTCACGTGCATAAATGGACTTGGTATGATTATGACCAGGGAATATTCGGTATAATCATTACCGTAATGTGACGAATGATGTGGTAAAAGTCCTCATTGGCCTGTAGTTCATTGGTGGACAGTTGTTGGTATGATTATGACCAGGGATTATTCGGTATAGTTATGACCATTGATGATTACATGAATATCCTTGGCCGTGGAGCAGGGATGATTCGATTTTATTTATTAATCTGAGTCTCAGCGATAAAGTTGATGAAAAACTTTTTAAATCATAGAAGATAGTAGATTTTATACATTACTTGACTCTTCTAATGGATTGCTTGATCCGATGCAGTTAAACTTGATATTTATTATATTTTATCAGTTTAACACCGTTGAAGGCTAATGATACTTTATTCTGCATTATCTTAGTCATAATATTTCTTACTGGCTAGTTGAGCTCACCATTTCTTTCACTGTTCTCCTCTGGAAATGAGAACGTAGCTGGGACTAGTCGGGGAACAGAGTGATGGTGCTAGATGGTGCATTAGTAGTCCTCACTATTCTATGAAATAGTGTGATAATAAATGTAATGAGGACTCCATTGAGTGTGGATATTGTCTAGATGACAATATTTGAATTAAAACTCACAGCCTATGTTTTGTCGTATTTTACACGAATGTTGTATAATTAAGTTGTATTTGTATTCAGTACCTTGTATCTGGCGACCCAAGATGGGTGATATATACATGTTTTGGGGGTGTCACAATCTAATTTTCTTATAATTATTATTCTATTTAATAAATGGTTAAATTGATAAAAGGTTAAAGTTATGGGTGATATTTATAAATTTTGCAAAGTATGCAAGTTGTTATAAAATATTCGATTGGTCGGGGAATATTTGTTTTAAACAAAAAATTTTTGTATGATGACATAATAATTGGTGGACCCCACAACGAAATTGTTGTCGGAGTTAGAAAACGACATAAATATCTTTTTATAAAAATAACGGCGAAAGTTTTACCGTTAACTATTGAACTACCCAGTGGTAAAAGTACAGTAATACGCATGGTTGCATATTAGCACACTGTATTGATTATTGATGTTTACGTAAGAAGCCACTCAATTATACTCAATTATTGCTACAGTAATTGCTGCATAATATCTCTCATATTTTTTTATTCAATTTTTGTCACAGTATCATCTGCATAATATTTTATATTATTAAATCAATAATTGAGACAACAAAGTTATTCATATTACTATTTACAATATTGACAATGTATAGAAAGTTATGTCGAGGAGAGGTTTGGTCATCTAATTGCGCGCCAATAGGGAGAAATCCTTATCGGAAAGCCTCATCTTTCTTGGGAATTATCTGGTTGTTAAATATTATGAGTTATAATATTAATGATGAATAATTGTTGAAGTATTAAGAATGTGTTTATTAAAAATAAGTGAATTACAAAAGTTAGAGGGGAATAATGCAAACTTGGAAAACTTTAGGGGTACCAAAGTGTAATAAGTTAAATCAATCTAGACCATTGGTGGTGGTTTTAATCAAGGTTTTTAAACCCGGACCGGTCATCGAACCGGAAAAGTTACTGGGTGGATGGGTCACTGGTCCAACCAGTGGTCGGACCGTTATTGACCCAGTGACGTCATTAATATGTAATAAATAATAAATAATTAATTATATTAATTATTATTATATATTGTAAATAATATTTAGTAAATATGTAAAATTAATCAATTTATCTACCAAAAAAAAACTAAACATCTCTAAGATACATTCAAATTCTGAAATTCAACCACAAGTTCAAGTGTTTGATTAAATGAATGCAAAAATATGTAAAATACCAAAAAAAGTCTCAACTAAATTACTAAAATAAAATAAAATCCGTAATATTTTTTTTAATCTTTAAGGAGAGAACCGGTCAAACCCGTGAACCGGTTACTGGTTCACTGGGTCAACCGGTTCAACCGCCGGTTCACCGGTTCTGAACGGTTTTTGAGCAGAAGTGGTTTAGTGGATCAACCGGACCGTTGAGTGAACCGGGTCTGATTTTTTTCGGTTCGACCGGCGGTCCGGTCCGAATTTGAAAACCTTGGTTTTAATAGTAAATTAATCTGGACCATTAATGGTGGTTTTAATAGTAAATCAATCTGGACCATTGATGGTGGTTTTAATAGTAAATCAATTTGGATCTTCGGTGGTGGTTGTAATAGTAAATCAATCTGGACCGTTGATGGTGGTTTTAAAAGTAATCAATCTGGAACGTCGATGGTGGTTTTAAAAGTAAATCAATCTGGACCGTCGGTGGTGGTTTTAATAGTAAATCAATATGGACCGTCCGTTCTAATAATAAATCAATCTGGACTGTTCGTGAATAAGTTACTATTTAGTCCATTCGCCTATAAATAGAAGCTTAATTCTTCTTTCATTCTCACCAATTCACTTAGATTCACAAGAGACATTATAGAGAGAGAAACTATAGAGAGCAAAAAGAAGAGTATTCTGCTACTTCACTATTGCAGTATCTAGCCTTCTACTAAGGTAAGGGGTATTATTTCTTTCGTATTCATAAGGAATACTATTTTTTTGTATTCATCCTTTAATATGTCGGAATAACCTGTCTACGCGGATTACGTACCGTATGACGGGTAAAAATCTATTTGCAGTTTCGTATGTTATTTCTTTTCATACTCTTAAATCTAAACTTATTATGATAAGTATTGCTTCTATAATCCTTGAAATTAGTGGAATATTCTTGAGTTTCGCGCTTCATCCAATATCGTTTCATTGGAATATTGATCTGAACTTTCTTATTAAATATCAATATTTTCACCTGGAGTACTATTCACGAGTTACTATTCACCCCGGTTACTATTCACTATAATATTATTCACTCGGGTATTCGGGACACTTTTCATGTCGGGATACTATTCACGAGTTACTATTCACCCGGTTACTATTTACTATAATATTATTCACTCGAGTATTTGGGGTAATTTTCATGTCGGGTTACTATATACGAAGTACTATTCACCTGAAAAATTGATTTCTTTTATGTCCAAAATATTTTTGATACATGGATATTATTCTTGAATTTTACTCCACAAAGCAGTATCATGTTGACAATTTGGAAATTATTGAATATTTGATAAATTAAATTATGAATCTTTAAAATTTATCCTTTGCTTTCATTTAATTAAATGCTTATATCATTGTCACCATCTTCATGATTATATTGTGATGAAAGTTATATTTGGCTTACGTGCATAGATGGACTGTTGATTGATATGATTATGACCAGAGATTATTTGGTATAATCATGATCATTGATGATTTCATGAATATCCTTGGCCCGTAGTGCAATGATGATTTGATGATGTGATTTATTTATTAAGCTGAGTCTCAGCGATAAAGTTGATGAAAACCTTTTTAAATCATTGAAGATAGTAGATATCATGCTCTACTTGACTCTTCTAATGGATTGCTTATTTCGCTGCAGTTAAACTTGTTGTCGATTATATTCTATAAGTTTAACATTGTTAAGGCTAATGATAACTTATTCTGCATTATCTTAGTCATAATATTCTTACTGGGCTAGTTGAGTTCACCCTTTTACTTCCATTATTCTCTTTAGGAAATGAGAACGTAGTCAGAACTAGTCGGGGAACGGAGTGATGGTCCGAGATGGCTATTTTAGTAATCCTCACTATTTAGTGTGATAATAAATGTAATGAGGATTGAATTTGAGTTTGGATACTGTCTATGAGACAATATTCATATAAAAACTCTCAGCTCTTGTTGTATAATTAAGTTTGTATTTGTATTCAGTACCATGTATTTGGCGATCCAAGATGAGAGATGTATACCTATTTTGGGGGCGTCACACCTATTCAACCCCCTTCTAGGTGTGCACATACACAAAATTACAGTGTGTGCATTTAACTAGTAAGTATTAACCAATATAGTATTTATCATTTTATTTACTAAATTAAAGAATTTTATGTCAATTTTGAGTTTTGAAATGATTTAATATGACTTAAAAAAAGTTAATAATATTCGTATATTTTTGAAAGAAGTACACACAGTGCACATGATAATTTCTTATTAGTAAATATGTTTGAAATTTAAATTTTAACTATTATTAAGAATTGGAATAAAAAGGCTGAAAAGGGAAAATAACAGCGGTAGAGATAAAAAGGATTGAAATAACTGTTAATAATTTAAAATTGCAACTATAATGTATTACACACTTACCCTAATCTTAATCGCTTTTCAGTCTATTTCCCTTTATAATAAAGGTAGATAATATTAGGATTGAGCACTCAATTATAATATAACTGAATTTGTCAATTCAATTACAACCGGATGTTAAAATAAAGATGTTTTGGGCAACCGAACAAAAATCAAAATACTAAAATATCAAAAATACCAAATACCGAAATACTTGATTTACTATCCGGCTATTTCGGGAAATAACGAAACTAAATGAAAATTTTAAACATAAAATGTAAAGCAAAATTTTTTATTTCTTAAATCGTTATTTAGGTTAACCGAGTAAGTCAATTTACAAATTGTTATTGTACCCAAATATTATAATATTATTCCAATTTTACAGAATGACCGAATAACTGAATACCCAAATTATGTTAGTTAAAAATTACAATTAAATTCTGTTACTTGATTTTAAGTCCTTTGTTTGTGTTAAAAAATTGGACATGGAAAAATAAATTGAAATATGAGACTATTTAATATCATGTCGACCAAATATAATAATTTCTACCATTTGTGATTTAAAATTTGTGGATAAAATTAACCTTTACTTTTTTTTAAATGGCCGATATATTCTATCCATTTATATTCACACTACTAACAATAAGATTACTTTGTTATTACTAGTAACTTAGGTGATGTTTGATAAATTAAATATTAAGATCTGAATAATTTAGACATCTGAATAATATAAAGTATCTGAATAAAATTGTATATGAATGAAAAAAATGTTGTTTGATTATTAAATTTTCAAAATGTCTTAATAATAATATTTTACCGTATTACCCTTTAATTCTTTTTTCTTTCTCAGGCTGCATATGAGCATATTCCAATAGTTCCAATTGTTTTTAAAGTTGCCGCCTCTCTCTCTCTATCAAATTGGGTCAAAAACGGAGCAGAGATATAGGGTTTTGATAATATATATCCAGATTCTTTTCATCTCACCTTCAATTTCAAGATCAACACTATCTATGCCCTCCACATCGTTGTTGCTCCTTTTCCTTTCCCTCTCTTTATATCTCTCTGTATATATATGTTAACATGTTTGTGTATCTATAACTTTTCCCATTTTGTATGTTTGGAGTTTTTATCCCTTACAAAATTGAGTTCTTGAACTATTAATTTCAAAACATTAGCTTCTTTTTATGGGTTTTCGTCTTTGTAAAGCTAATTGCATTTTCCTTCCCCAAAATTATATGGGTTCCTTCCTCATAATTTCATAGGTTCTTTTTATGGATTTTCGTTTTTCTCTCTGATTCATTCATGTTTAATGATCACATACATAAATATGTATATGTACATGTACATATTGAGAGAGAAATTGGAAAATAGTAGTCATGGCGGAAGAGCAGAGAGATTGGATTTTGAAGAGTTGAAGAGGAAAAACAGGGAAGGAGAAGAGGTTACTTTTGTCCATACAAAATATAAGCTCGTTCAGATATGAGTTAGAATTAAATTTGAATCTTACCGATTAAGAGGCATTAAGAGGTACAAAAAAATTTATCAACAAGTTCAGCCTCTGACCGAATCAGAGGCACTCCCATTAAGAGTCAAGACCCAATCAAACACACCTTAAGAGTATATTAGTCCTACATATTAATTTTTATTCAACAATTTAAATAATCTATTATATAAAACAAAACCTTCTCTCTGTTCCACGTCAGCTCTCTTATTCCCAATTATTCAAATTTCAAACCTTGTATCTGTCTCTGTTGTGTATATTCAAACCCTCTAGGCTCTATCTCTCTGTTCTTAGTTCTTACGCACAGAGCTGATACCCAGCCCTCTATCTCTCTCTGTTGTGTGTATTCAACCCCTCTATCTCTCTCTGTTGTGTGTATTCAAACCCTTTATCTCTGTTCTTACACACAGAGCTGATCCCTCTCAACTCCCCTAAATCACTATCTCTCATAGCCAGCCTAATTCCAGCCCCAAATATCTCTTACCCAACCCCAAATCTCATACCCAGCCCCTAATGTACGATCCAGAGCACAGAGAAAGTACCTCGAATCAAATTGGGTTCACCGCATGGAAGTATCAGCTCCGACTCCGATATGATCCAACTCATCCACCACGCCGTCGAGATTGGCGTCACCTCCGACGTGTATTATTCCGGCAAATGTATCATACCAAAGAAATCCTACTCGGAAAGGTATTATTCCGGCAGCCCAGATTATATTGATCTCTATTACCAGCACCGAATTAATACTCGGGTTCCCATTGAAGTCGCGGTATAATTTTTGTTCTGTATAATTGTAAAATTCTGTTCTGTTTCTGTAGATTCCCCACGCTTGAACATTTTTCAAAGGTCCATGTATC
>JAINUV010000482.1:0-35322 GCA_020205505.1 Panax japonicus | reverse complement strand
TTCATAATTTAAAATAATTTTTAAAACTATTTTTGGTAATTTTTAGAATTATTTCTATTTTTAAATAATTTTCAGAATATTCAGAAATAAAATAAATAAAACTGTCGCTATAGGTCATTAGCGACAGAAGCGTCGCTGTTGGTGTTTTTGAGCCCAAGAGCACTGACAGCCGGCTTATCCAGCAGTCACCTTTGACCAGCCTTTAATCTCCGTATATTCATGATCTCGGCAAACTAAGACATTTCTCTATGGGTTCATAGTGTACTACAATAAGTATAAACCAACAAATTGTTCAACAATAACACATACGGCAAGATCTAGAGCTCAAAGAAGCTGTCAGACCCATTCTGGGTTTTTCTGGCCCCTGACAGTTTCGAGTTGCCACTTTCAAGCTTAATTTAATCTATGTTCTGTTCATGGTTCATGTAGTTTGATGGCTCAAACTTGTATTTCTAGTGTCAAGGTACATTACTAAAGCAGAAACACACCTTATAACCAACCGAATCATCATGAAACATATGGTCAAAGATGGTCAGAAAAAATGTTCAAACATTTTCTGGAATTTCCAGAAAATCCAAAAACAGCCTAGGATGGCTGGTTTGACCATCTTTCACGATTGATCTGAAGAAGTTATAAGAGTTCTATTGACCCAGATCTGTAGTACACATAACCAGCGATAAAATGTACTAATACAAAACATTAAACACTTAACAGACTGACAGATCCGGACACTAAAAATCTTGTCATACTCGATTTTTCAAATTCTGGGTTGCCCAGATTTTCGTCTGGTCAACTTCGGTCAACGCTGTTTGACCTTAAATATCTTGCAATCTAGTTATCAAATTGATATTCTACCACTTGAAGAATAAAGACCTCCTACCAGGCTACCAATCCAAAACATAAAACAAGAAAAATCAAAAACAGACACGGATCTATGGTACCTGACATTAGCTTGTCAGACCACAGATAGTGTTCTTGACAGTTTTTGAAAAACACCATTTTAAAGCCCTTTGATGTTATGGATCCGTGTTATATCAACATAGATCAACTAAAAACATCTTCTAGCAATATCTTAAACACATAAACACAAAAATTTCTCAAGCAACAAAAATCAAAAATAAAAATAGGGTTATACCTTCTCTTGAATAATTTTTGATCTTGGCTCTCCAATCTGTTTATGATTGATATTGAGGCTGTTTCTAGGACTGCTCTACTACAGATTTTCGTGGGTTTAGTGGAGAGAGAGAGTTGGTGAGAGCAAATGAGTAAAATGGCAATTTTTCTAGACTTTCTCTCTCTAAATCTCTTATATAGTGCTTGATTGTTGCTAGATCTGATCAAATTCGGCTGGGAGGCTGATATTTTGTACTCACAAAGTCAACAAATGTGGTTGAACAACTAAAGTTACTACCAATAATGCAAGTTATCTAATTAAAATAAAATAAAATTGCATTTTGGTCATTTATAAATTAATTTAATGGCATACTTGTCCAATTCACAAACCCTTAGGGTTTAGGGTTTGGATTAGGGTTTAAGATTTGAACTCTTTAGGTATAAAAAAATTCTAGTTCCCATAATTTTCAAAAATAAATTTTCTAAAATAAAAATTAGGGTTTCTAAAATAGAAATTTAACATACAAAAATATAATTAGAGCTTTCTAATCATATTTAAGTTTAACAAACACTTTAGGCTTGCTAATAAAATTAGGGCTGCCTAATTAGGGTTTACAATTCCCGGTTTTGAAATTAGGATTTCTCGGCGTACAATTAGGGTTTTTAATTGTACAATTTATTTTCTAACTTTAAGATTAGGGTTTTAAATCCCTTATTAAGGCTTATTAATATTAAACCTTATCCGATCAATTATTGGTCAACATTTCTATACAGTCCAAACACATTCTTAGCAATATAATTATTTTAATTATATTTTCTACCGAATCCCTATCCGAAAATTAGGGTTAGGGTTTTCTAAAGTTGTTAAGCACAACTCTACTCTAAATTTATTAGTCAATACACAAATTGACTTTCTCGAGACTCGTATCACAGATACTTGTCACCAAATTAATATTAATATTAATTAAAAAAATTATTCGAAAATTTTGGATTATTCGAAATTCAGGGTTATCACATTCACTAACACTAATAAATCTAACATAATGTAACTATCAATTTTATCTGTAATCAACACGAACTTATTCATCATTAATATTATAATTTATAATATTTAACAACTAGGTCGTTCCCAGGAAAGAGGGGGCTTTCCGATAAGGATTTCTCCTTATTGGGGTGCAATTAGGTGACCAAATCTCTCCTTGATAGAACTTCTAGACATTGTCAATATTGCAAATAATAATATGAATAACTTTGTCGTCTCAATTATTGATTTAATAATATAACATATTATGCAGATGATACTGTGACAATAATTGAATCAATAATATGAGAGATATGATGCAGCAATTACTGTAGCAATAATTGAGTATAACTGAGTGACTTCTTACGTAAGCATCAATAATCAATACCGTGTGCTACTATGAAACCACGCATATTACTGAACTTTTACTACTGGGTAGTTCAACAGTTTTAACGGTAACACTTTCGTCGTTATTTTTATAAAAAGATAATTCTGTCGTTTTCTTACTACGACAATACTTCCGTTGTGGGGTCCACCAATGATTGTGCCGTCGTACGAATATTCCCTATTAAAACGAATATTCTCCGACCAATCGAATATTATATAACCACTTGCTTACTTTGCAAAATTTATAAATATTACCCACAACTATAACATTATATCAAATCCACGCCATAATATTCAAAAAAAATATTTCGAGAAATTTAAATCTTTATTCATAAAATTTGGGGTCTCACAATCTCCCCTCCTTATGAAATTTTGCCCTCGAAATTTGCGTAAGTATCTGGTATGCCGAAGAGGTGAGGATACCTTGACTTCATTTCAGATTCTAACTCTTTAGGTATAACCTTTGAGTGTCGAACAGGATCCTTCTTATCCAAGATTTTAACATGTATCTCTTCATACATTAAATCTTCTTCTATCTCGTCTAGTTCCAATTCAATAATGTGGTTCGGGTCGTCCACATATTTACGTAACATCGATACATAAAAAACGTTATGAACACGCGACATATTTGGCAATAAAACGAGTTTATAGGCCATAGTTCCTACTCGATCGAGGATTTCAAATGGGCCAATTAAATCGAGGGTTGAGATTTCCTCTCTTCGTCGATTCTTGCTTCTAGAATAACGCCCTCTTGAACCTTCTTCTTTACATTCATCAGCTATGATTATGTAGCTTGAGCGGCTTTAACTTTATCAATTAAAGTCGATTCTACTCGTATATTTGTTATCTTCACGTGGGTCCCTAGAGTCTTTAACTCTATCTTCATCATTTATAAGTTATACGAAATGGGTTTTTTTGTGTTAGCAACATCGCACTCGCAAACTCATACGATCTTCTACACAACGCGTCAGCTACCACATTCGTTCTTCCACAATGATATTGAATGGTATAGTCGTAATCTTCAACAGCTCGAGCCAACATCTTTGGAGCATGTTACGTTCGTTTTGGGTGAAGAAAATATTTGAGGGTTTAAGAAATGGGTTTTGTACTGGGGTCAATACAAAATTCGATTTCACGCTTTAGGGGTAGGCTAAGAAGTTTTCAAGAATACGTCAGAAAATTTATTAACAATAGAAATATCATTCAAAATTGTGACTCTCATCCCAAAACTTGGATAGCACGTCACATTGATACCTATCAACTTTCCATCGTCATTCACGACGTCGCCTACAGAAAGTCTGGCTTCGGTGCATTCCACACAAGGAAGTCAACAATGAAAGGATCGGGGCTCTTTACTTATGGCTTGATATGACAATGATTGACTTTAGTGGTTTGGTTGCTTGAATTTTTATAACAGGTTGGTTAGGAATATGAAAGCTAACAACCTTACGAAAATAATCAATTTCGGCATGATGAGTAGTTAACCAATCGATTCCTAAAATCACATCAAATGCAAGTATTTTCAAAGAGATAAGATTGACAAGTAACGTGAAAGTGTCAATTTGAATTAAACAAGATTTATAAATAGTGGATGTAACGAAGGTTTCTCTTAACAGAATTTTAACAGATAAGTGAAAGTCTAATTTCTCAAGAGCCAAGTTCAAACGTTGAACACAACTAGGTGAAATACAAGAGTGGGTAGAACCGGTATCGAATAAGGTATAAACTTTGTAAGAGTTTATGATTAACTTACCCGTGATAACTTCATTTGGGTTCTTCGATAAATGCTCTCACTTAAACTACCAAATTTGATTTGTCTGTGACATCATTTGGCGTCACCATCCCAGTTGGACTTAACTTTGCTATAAAGTACATTCCACCCTTAATTGCTTCGACACATTCCTGATCCATGATTCGAATCATTACTCTCTGATCCATGTCAAATTGGGGTTGACCGCTCTGCACAGGGTAATTCCAAACTCGATGTTGGATTCTCCCAATTGTTGTCCAAAAAGCGAAATCCATTTCATCTATTTTGGCCTTATTGGATCAGACGTCTTTTTCTACAATATCAACGCGTCGTGCGGCTCTTACCCATGCATCATCTATTCTCCTTCGTTCAGTTGCTTCTTCTTTCATCAGAACTTTGATCATAGCATTCTCAGATTCCAACTTTAATATCTTATACTTTGCCAAAGAGAGCTTCTGTTCAAGCATTGCACATCGGGTAATATAATTTTGAATTGTTGCATCTCTTTGCTCCACAACCGCCTGCCGTTCTTCAGCCTGCTCTTCTAACTCATGAATATGATTTTGTAATTCTAAATTTCGATCATAAAATACTTCTAATAAATTCTCCTCAGGTTCTTCTTCTTCCTCTTCTTTCTCACTCTCAGCTGCTACCTCTGCGACTAGCTCGGGTACAACTATTAGTTCTTCACTCACCACGTAGATATCTCTAGTTTCTTCTTCGTCTGACATCACATTAACCTGGTTAGTGATTAAAAGCGTCTCAACGGTTTCATTCACTCCATTATTATATAACCACTTGCTTACTTTGCAAAATTTATAAATATTACCCACAACTAGAACATTATATCAAATCCACACCATAATATTCAAAAAAAATATTTTGAGAAATTTAAATCTTTATTCATAAAATTTGGGGTCTCACACAAGGTGTATGGCAAAGGTTCAAGGTATGCACGTGGGAAGCAGTTAAAAAGAATAAGAAGTTTCCCCATGTAGATTTTTAACCCAATTAGGATTCTAAACTTGACCCCCAGCGTCGGGGCGCTGAAAATGACTAGGAAGGGAGCGCTGGGGCACTGGGCACCAGTGTGTGCATTTGGGGTCAAGCGTCGGGGCGCTGGTTTTGGGTCATGAAGGAGCGCTGGGGCTCTGGACATGTTATAAAGATATTGATGGAGAGTGCCGGGGCGGTGGCTTCCTTTTGAATTCAATCGTCGGGGCGCTGAGCTCTGGGTCATGGGCTGCTGAGGCATTTTCTCAACCAATATTCCTCGTACTTGGTCTTTTGATCAATTTTCTGCCTATCTAGAAACAAGTGGAGAATGCATGAAGATTATTATACTAGAGTACATACTAACAAAATAAAAATAAAATAATAAAATAAATAAATAAAATAAAATAAGTAAAATAAAATAAAATAAAAAATATTAAAAGAAATAAAACAAAATAACTCAAACTCTTAGGGTTGCCTCCCTATACCGCTTGGTTTATAGTCGTCAGCCCAACTTAGCTGATGATACTCAATTTCTCTCTGGATCAGAGAGGTGCATCGTCGTAGGTTGGCGATCGACGGATCCACTCCAATAATGCTTGAGTCGTTGGTCGTTCACCTTGAATGTTCGCTTCGAATTAGGCTCCGCGACCTCAAAATTTCTGTGTGGAGCGACGGATATAAACACGAATGGCCCTGACCAGCGTGATTTCAATTTCCTAGGAAATAGACGCAGTCTAGAGTTAAAGAGTAATACTTGTTGGCCCGATTCGAATTTCTGATCAATGATTTTCTTATCATGCCATGTTTTGACTTTCTCTTTGTATATTTTGGCGTTCTCATAAGCATTATGTCAGAATTCGTCCAGTTTATTTAGCTGTAATAACCTTCTCTCACCAGCTGCTTGTAGATCGAAATTCAGCTTCCGAATGGCCGAATATGCTCTATGTTCTAATTAGACTGGTAGATGGCATGTTTTTCCGAAGACCATCCTGTAAGGTGACATGCCGATAGGGTTCTTGTAAGTTATTCGTTACTCCCATAAGGCATTATCTAATCGCATGGACCAATCTTTGCTTGACGGGTTGACCAACTTCTCCAAGATTCGCTTAACTTCCCGATTCGAGACTTCCGCTTGACCATTGGTTTGGGGATGATACGCGGCTGCAATCTTATGATGGACCCCATACTTTATAAGCAATTTGGTGAACTTCTTATTATAGAAGTGCATTCCCTCATCACTGATTATTGCCCTTGGCGTCCCAAATCGTGTGAAAATATTCTTCTTCAAGAAACGAAGTACCACCTTAGCATCGTTCGAGGGTAAGACTGCAGCTTCTACCCATTTCGAGACATAGTCCACTGCCAACAGAATGTACTAATTATTAAATGAGGATGGGAAGGGTCCCATAAAGTCAATTCCCCACACATCGAATAACTCCACCTCCAAAATGATATTAAGCGGCATTTCATTGTGTTTGGAGATATTGCCTTCTCGTTGACATCGATCACATTTTAGCACATAGAGATATGCGTCTTTAAGTAGGGAAGGCCAGAAAAAACCCGACTGTAAAACTTTGGCTGTTGTCCTATCACCCGCATAGTGACCTCCGTAATCCGATGAGTGACACTGACCTAATATGCTTTCCATCTCCTCTTGTGGCACACATCGTCTAATCATTTGGTCTGCACAAGCCTTAAACAGAAACGGTTCTTCCCAAAAGTATTGTCGGATATCGTGGAGGAACTTTTTCCGTTGTTTCGAGTTCAATTCTGGAGGTAACACATGACTAACCAGATAATTCATGAAATCTGCGTACCAAGGCGCGGTCGTTGTTACTCGAAGAAGTTGTTCATCAAGAAACCTTTCATTAATCATGACTTCGTCTTTTTCCTGAACTTCCTCATTTTCTAAACGAGAAAGATGATCTGCCACCTGGTTCTCGGTACCTTTTCTATCTCAGATCTCCAAGTCAAATTCTTGTAGCAAAAGTACCCACTGTATTAATCGCGGCTTGGCATCTTTCTTCTCAATCAAATACTTAATAGCTGAATGATCAGTGTAGACAATTACCTTGGTCCTGATGAGATATGCTCTGAACTTATCGAATGCAAACACGACCACAAATAGTTCTTTTCGGTAGTCGTGTAATTCAACTGAGCATCCGTTAACATCATGCTGGAGTAGTAAATAGTGTAAAAAATTTTGTCGCGACGTTGTCCCAATACTGCTCCAACTGCATAGTCACTGGCGTCGCACATCAATTCAAATGGTAAAGACCAATCGGGGGCTACTATAATTGGAGCTGAAACCAATTTCTTCTTCAATATTTTGAAAGCATTGACGCACAACTGATCCATCTTAAACGGTACATCTTTCTCAAAGAGGGAACATAAAGGTTTCGAAATTTTGGAGAAGTCTTTAATAAAGCGTCTGTAGAAACCCGCATGTCCCAAGAAGCTCCGTATTCCCTTCATATATGTTGGAGGAAATAGTTTCTCAATCGTCTCAATTTTTGCTTTATCAACCTCTAGCCCTTCTGCAAAAACCTTATGCCCCAAAATTATCCCCTCTTGCACCATGAAGTGACATTTTTCCCAGTTAAGAACTAGGTTAGTCTCCACACAGCGCTTCAACACTAAAACCAAAATTTTCAAGCATAAGTCGAAACTATCACCGAACACGGAGAAGTCATCCATGAATACTTCCAAGTTTTGTTCTACCATATCTGAGAAGATAGCCATCATGCACCGTTGAAAAGTTATCGGAGCATTACATAAACCAAAAGACATACGACGGAAGGCAAATGTACCGTAAGGGCATGTGAATGTGGTTATTTCTTGATCTTCTGGCGGGCAATCTGATTATATCCGGAATATCCATCCAAAAGATAATAGAACTGATGTCCCGCTAACCTATCCAACATTTGGTCAATGAACGCTAAGGGGAAGTGATTGTTGCATGTGGCTTTATTCAGTTTGTGGTAATCCATACATACTCTCTAGCATGTAATGGTTCTAGTGGGGATGAGTTCATTAGATTCATTTTTCACTACCGTCATGCCCCCTTTCTTTGGTACGCACTGTACAGAACTTACCCATGAACTGTTTGAGATTTGATAAATAATGTCGGCATCAAACCACTTTATGATCTCCTTTTTCACCACATCCTTCATAATGGGGTTTAATCTTCTTTGCTTCTCAATGGTTGGTTTTTCTCCCTCTTCCAATAAAATCTTATGCATACAAAATGACGGACTAATTCCTCAAATATCCGCTATAGTCCATCCGATTGCTGTTTTGAATTCTCACAACACCCTTAACAATTTCTCTTTTTACGTATCAGTCAAATTTATCAAAACAATAACTGGTAGAGTAGCATCTTTTCCCAAATATGCATACTATAGATGAGATGGTAGAGGTTTTAATTCCAACACCGGTGGCTCTTTTATCGATGGTTTGAACTTTTTCTCTTCTGTTTCAGGCCGATCAAGAGTGTTGAATGATTGTTTAACCTTCCTGGCAGTCGGTAATGCATCTAGCCATTTGACATACTCAATATCATCCTTAATATTGTAGTCGTCCATCCCAAACAACACAGATTCTAGTGGGTCCTCTGAATAATTTCGTTGAACTTGTGATTAACTAATCCATCCAAAACATCCACCCGCAAACATTCACCCTTTTCTTTCGGATAAGTCATTGACTTAAATACATTGAAGGTGACATGTTGGTCTTCAACTCACATCTTTAATTCACCTTTTTGTACGTCAATCAACTTTCTCCCCGTTGCTAAAAATGGTCGCCCGAGAATGATGAGAATTTCCCTATCTACTTCACAATCCAAGATAAAGAAATCCGCCGGGAAGAAGAATTTATCCACTTTTACTAAAACGTCTTCAACAATACCTCGTGGATATATAACTGACCGGTCCGCCAACTACAAACTGATATTCGTCGGTTTTGGTGCCTGAAGTCCAAACTGGCTATAGACGGATAGTGGCATCAAATTTATACCGGCCCTCAAATCACACAACGCTCTTCCCGAAAACTGATTACCAATTTCACATGGAATAGTAAAACTACCTGGATCTTTTAGTTTCGGAGGTAACTTATTTTGGATAATTGTGCTGCACTCTTCAGTTAATGCCACTGTTTCAAAATCACCCAATTTTCTCTTTTTTGATAAAACCTCTTTCATGAACTTGGCGTAACTCGGCATCTGCTCCAAGGCTTCTGCAAAGGGTATGTTGATATGCAGTTTTTTGAAAATATCAAAAAATCTTGAGAACTGCTTATCTAACTTGGATTTCTGAAACCTCTGCAAATATGGTATGGGAGGCATTATAAAGTTTTGTTCAGGTGCTTTCTGCTCTAACTCCTCATCCTGTCGTTTTTTGTTTTCTGAGACTTCCTCTTTTTCCACTGTTGCGTTGTCCATCTTTTCCTTGTCTTTGAGTGTCTCTTGCAATTCCTTTCCACTACGTAGAGTCACAGCCTTGCAATGTTCATCTCTACCCGAATTTATCTCCGTATCACTGGGGAGTGTTCCATGTGGACGGCCATTCAACGCATGTGCTATCTGCCCCATCTGATTTTCTAGATTCTTGATCAAAACAACTTGACTTTTCACATTCATATCTACTTGATTCAATAACTTGTCTTGCTCACTGATCCTTTTGTCTGTAGCTACACTAATTTTTTCTAAAGCATCTTCCAGACTTGGTTTCTTCTCTGGCTGTTGTTGAGTCTGATTTTGAAATCTGGGTGGATTTTGCTGTCTCGGTGCTTAAGCTTGATTATTGCTCCAAGAAAACCTTGGGTGATTTGTCCAGCCGGTTATATGCATTTTGATTCGGATAAGGTTGGACTGATCGATTATAGCTCCCCACGAATTGAGCTGATTCTGAATTGATGGCACACTGATTTATAGCATGACTCTCATCACATAACTTACAAACCATTTTTTTTGCTAAGTCATAACTTACAAACCATTGCTACTTGTTGTGCGGTTGGTGGACCCCATGTTTCAATCTTCTTAGTTAATGCAGAAATCTGTGCTGCCAACGCTGTCACTGCATCCAATTTAAACTTTCCCGGTGTTTTTGGAGGATTAGATCTAGTCATTGGCCACTGATAATTATTATTGGCCATCGCTCTAACAGTTGATAAGCCTCATAAAAGTTCTTAGCCATGATTGCTCCACCTACTGCTGCATCAATACCGGTTCTTATGGACGCGTGCAAACCATCACAAAATATCCCAACCTGCATCCATTGTGGAATTCTGTGATGTGGGCATTTACGGAGGATATCCTTAAATCTTTCCCAGGCCTCATATAATGTTTCGGAGTCGAACTGTTCAAAAGTATGAATATCATTCCATAGTTTTGCCGACTTTGTTGGTGGAACAAACTTAGCTAAGAATTTTTTAGCTAAGTCATCCCAAGTTGTGATCGAACCAAGCGGCAAGGAATGTAACCAACTCCGAGCTTTGTCCTTCAACATAAACGGAAACAACCTCAACCTTATACAGTCTTCTGAAACGTTATTAAATTTGAAGGTGTCACAAATTAACAAGAATTCAAAATATGTTCATTCGGATCATCCGTTGAACTACCCCCAAACTGCACTGCATTTTGAAGCATCTGAATTGTTCCCAATTTTATCTCGAAGCTGTTTGCATTAATCGCCGGCCTCCAAATACTAGACTGTATTTCTGTGACTGTCAGCATGGCATAATCCCTAAGTGATTTTTGTTCTTCGCCTGCTATGTTAACTGGTATTTCTTGTGCCGCCAAATCTTCTTCCACAGGTGGTACCGCACTAGTCAACTGTAATTTTCGGAACTTCCTTTTGATATCGTCTATATAAGGAAAAAGTTCCTTTTTAGCCCTTGATCTAGTGTGCATACACTTAAAATGAATTCCTGCAAACACAAGAAGAAAAATAAATAACTAACATTTAAATTTAAACCAAATTGATTACAACTAATATGGAAATAATATTAATAAAGAATTCTCCAGCAATGGTGCCAAAAACTTGTTGATCGATTTCGCAATCAATGAATACGTGCAAGTATACACGGTCAACAAGTAATAAAGTGATAAGAAAAGTATCGTTCCCACGAGGAATTATTTAATAAAAATTACCAAGTACAAACTCTTAACCAAATCAATTTTATTTAAACAATTGCAAAGTGTGATTTTTTTTAATTAAGAAAACTAAATTAATCAAATAAAACTAGATTACTCTAAAATTAATTCAAATAAATAAAGATTAAGACTCGACGAATGAATTCAGATAAATAAAGGTTAAGACTACACTATCCCCAATTTATGTATTACAAACCAATTATTCAACTAATCCAATTATTATGCCTAATGAATTGTTAACATGAATTCTAAGTGTTAAAAGCCCTTCCCAAGTGATCAGTTAACTTTTATTCAATTCAATCAATCTTGCGATATTCCTATTCAAAATAATTAAATTAAACCCATTAAGTTCCAATTCTCAATTTGTTACATGCAGTGAACATATATTCCTATTCAATTCACGACCTTAATTATTCGTCTCATGCAAATAATCAAGCATACATGTTATCATGTCCAGTTCTAACCCTAAATTTTGTCTTTCGAAACCTTCTATAGTAACACAGTAATTACTGGCCAAATAATTAATCAATACGCACAAGACATGATAAACAATTCACCTTGGCATAAATAATTGGAATAAATTAGACAATTAATTCATAGACATAAAAGGTTCAAATTGTAGTCTTAATAAACGAATTAGTTCATAACGAAAAATTAAAATCAACAAACTCATGAAAATCATCCTTAAGGAATTATACAATTTAAAAATAATAAGAAGAAGAAACTCTAAAGAAAATCTCCCAAGCTTCAATCTTCAAGTGATTCCTGATTAGACTCCAGTTATGAATGAATATCCCACAATCCAATATAAACTAGGGTTTATGTCCTAATCTATTGGAGTGTTTTATCTAATTTAATTTATCTAATATCCCTTATTCTATGCCTCCCATCATGTATTTATAGGTTACAAGTCCAATTTTTAGCTTAGGAGGAAACCCAATCCAATTTGGAGTCAAAAAAGTGTCAAAATTCACACAAAAACGCGTCCAAGCTTAACCAGGCCCTTCCCCAGTGTCCCAGCGCTGTTCACGGCGCTGCACCACTGCTTCCTAGCGCCCCGGCGCTGGAAATGGCCTTGATTTGGGTGCCCCGACGCTGGGGTCTTTTCTAGAATTTTCTGCTCTAACGTCTTTTGGGAAAATGTCCATAACATCTTCGTTCGAACTTCGATTTTTTAGATTCAAGATGTTCCGGAAAGAGGAGACGTACATCTACAACTTTTATTATTTGAGATTTTCGAAATAAGGTCCGAAAAAATACTGAAATTGGCTTTGAAGTGGGTGCTATGTAAATGGCAAGCCGAAAACGCGAATCTAGCAACCCCAATGGCCCCAAACTTAAACTAGACATTGTCCTCAATGGCTGAAATAGAAAAAATTAATGCAGAGGACTTCCTTGAAAATATAGCTATCTTCCTCCTTGTCCGCTAAGTTTGGAGAATAGGCTAGACACATGGAACAAATTGGACACCACACTTGAATTTGACTTGAATAACCTGTAAACCATGATAGAAATAATTTTATTAAATTCTAAATAAATGCAAATTCAAAACTACTAATATAAAACCTAATAAAAACTAAAAAATAAAAATTAAACTTGGGTTGCCTCCCAACAAGCGCTTGTTTTATAGTCTCAGCCTGAGTTCTTCAATTCTCTATCCAATTCCCCAACAAAAATTGAGGAACCCTCCATCCATCAGTAACAATGTCTCTTTTGGGAGGTTCCCATTAGTAATGACCCTTGAATGAAAGTCACCTAGCATGCTCTTTGTAGATATGTTCCCCATTAAGAACGTCCAAAAACTAGGTGTTTTCTCCATTATGTCGGTGATCAGATTAGGGCATTGAAGCTTAATAAACACAATGGGATCTTACTCTATCTTCTCCTTTTCATCCCACCATGACTCCACAACTGTACTAGCTCTTATGTCACAAAGAGCTTTGCCGATGACATGACTGCTAATTGGGCATGGTTTTGCAAAACTGCTTGGATTCTTGAACTTTGGTGGAGGAGGCACATGGGATACTAATGAAATCGGCTCAGCTTAGTTAAATCTTCGTCGATCTCCTTTTCTTGGTTCCCAATTGTTTCCTCTCTTTCAATATCTTGTGACTCATCTAGTTGCAGATTTTGTTCGGGCTCTCCATCAGTCTCGGAATCCATGTCATAGGGCCAAGTGTATTGAGGGAAAAAGTTCGAGGCATTGATTAGTTGTTCCATTTGGTTCGCAAAATTTTGACTCGATATCTCTTGATTAATCCTCCTCTCCTCACTTGAAGCTATGAACTTGGACAAAATTTCCTCCAAATTTGAATGTTCCTCCTGTTGTAGTGGAGGTGGACACGAGAAATTCGGTGGGTATATTGGACTTAGAGCATAAAATTGATCTTGATGAGTATTACTCCATGAAAATTCTGGGTGATATCCCCAATCCTGATGATAGTTGTTGGGATAGACATAATTGTTGGGGTAATCACCACCATACTGTACCGGCTCAAAACTGATGGCGCATTGATGACTCATATGATTTCCAACACAATAATCACAAGTCACCGACACACTTTGACGACGTTGTGCTACAAAAGCGTCTAAACTCCTCGAAAGTGTCTCAATCTGTGCTGACAATGCAGAAAGTGTCGTGAGTACATCAACCTCTGCTCCCCTTTGCTGAGTCATTCTCGTATATGGCTATTAATAATTAAATTCCGCCATGGTACCTGAAAAGAAAGAAAAAAATTGAAAGAGAATTAAAGAAAAAAAAACGTTTAAATTAAAACTAATTTGATAAAATTTAATATTGGAAAAAATTATTAAATTAATTCACCGGCAACGGCGCCAAAAACTTGTTGATCGATTTCACAATCAATGAATACGTGCAAGTATACACGGTCAATGGGTAATAAAGTGATAAGAAAAGTACCGTTCCCACGAGGAATTATTTAATAAAAATTACCAAGTACTAACTCTTAACCAAATCAATTTTATTTAAACAATTGCAAAGTGTGATTTTTTTAATTAAGAAAACTAAATTAATCAATTAAAACTAGATTACTCTAAAATTAATTCAAATAAATAAAGATTAAGACTCGACGAATGAATTCAGATAAATAAAGGTTAAGACTACAATATCCCCAATTTATGTACTACAAACCAATTATCCAACTAATCCAATTATTATGCCTAATGAATTGTTAACAGGAATTCTAAGTGTTAAAAGCCCTTTCCCAAGTGATCAGTTAACTTTTATTCAATTCAATCAATCTTGCGATATTCCTATGCAAAATAATTAAATTAAACCCATTAAGTTCCAATTCTCAATTTGTTACATGCAGTGAACAGATATTCCTATTCAATTCACGACCCTAATTATTCGTCTCATGCAAATAATCAAGCATACATGTTATCATGTCCAGTTCTAACCCTAAATTTCATCTTCTGAATCCTTCTAGAGTAATAAGGTAATTACTAGCCAAATAATTAATCAATACACACAAGACATGATAAACAATTCACCTTGGCATAAATAATTGGAATAAATTAGACAATTAATTCATAGACATAAAAGGTTAAAATTGTAGTCTTAATAAACGAATTAGTTCATAACGAAAAATTAAAATCAACAAACTCATGAAAATCATCCTTAAAGAATTACACAATTTGAAAATAAGGAGAAGAAGAAACTTTAAAGATAATCTTCCAAACTTCAATCTTCAAGTGCTTCTTGATTAGCCTCCAATTATGGTTGATTATATTTTCAATGATCAGTTAATTGGCCTTTATATACTCCTTTTTCATGTTGCCTCAATCCTAGTCCACATCAACTTCCCATTCAATACAAGCTCGCGCCTTGGTCAACTGATTACAAGGCCAGTCAAGCCTCAGAGCCCCGGCGCTGAGATCAGTTCAAAACACAGCGCCCTGGCGCTGCTCTCCAATTAATTATGATTCTGCCCTTTAGTAGCTCAAATGCCCAATTTGTCCCCGCGTTTCTGGAATCTGCAAAATAATAACTAAACATAATAAAAATTCTTCTATATGAATTGAGAATACAATAATTTAAGCCCAAGTATATTCAATTCATGGATATATTACCCAATCATCAGAGCCGTTTAGATTTAATGAAATAAAGTCATGAATAAGTGGTGATGGCTAAGATTAGGCAAAAACCTAAGTTTGGGGGAAGATTTGGTATATAGCTGAAAAAACAAAAAGTAATGAAAAGTGAAAAAAAAGTATGAATAAATATCGTGGCTAGTTTAGTTCTGTGGCCTTTGTTACTTGAGTAAGTACGCCCGAGGAGATGTCTCTACACCCAGCGCCCTAAAGCCTTATGGTTTAGGAGTCGTTGGTCGAAAGCTCGTAGGGTAGCACTGAAAAGCCTAAGAGAACTAGACATTTCACAGTCATGAGTAAACTAAAAATTGAAAAAACAGGTAAAAGAGTGAAAAGCCCTCGTAAGTGAATAAGAAAGTAAAAATATCCCATTCTGACTTCTAAATTTGGTAACTGTTTGGTTTTAATCGGATCTTGCTTGTTTATGAGTTTCTTGTTGTTAAAATGTTTGACTCCTTTAAAGAGGCATATTATGTGTTTTATTTAAGTTTTTATCAGTTAATATGGTTGTTGAGCACACACGGACTATATTAGTCATTACAGGGAAAGATTTGGTGATTAATATGCAATTATTGATTTATCTTGTAAAGATTTATTGTTCATGTCTATTGTAGTTTCTTTGAGGTAAACTGATTAAATATTGTATTGTTTGATAGCTGGATTCATAGGCATGTAGTTAGTTGCATTAGATTGTATACTGTTATGCTTGAGGACAAGCACGGTTTAAGTTTGGGGGAATTTGATGAGTGGGTTTCATACCTACAAATCAGATGCCTATTCAGACTTAAATAGTGCCTAATCCATCTATATTTATATCGTTTTATGCATTTTGTGTATGTTTGTGTGTAGGGTTAGTACATGTTGGCTAAAGCAAGTTGGTGGCAAAAAAGGCTAGCAATGTAATAAAAGTTCAGTGAAGTGTATACAGTACCCCGCCGAGGCAGGCATCCACAAGCTAAAACACCCCGTCGGGGCGGGGGTGCACATTATTCAGAAGCTTAATACCCTGTCGGGGTGGGGGTTCTCATGCACAAAAAGCCCGCTGGCGGGGGTACAAAGCCAAGAGAGAAGAGTTCTGATGCAATTTCACTACTGTTGTGGCGTGGCTTAGTGGACTTTGGACGCGATTGGGACTTGAAGGAGGACGTATTCAATTATAATAACATAGACTTCATCAACTCTATTCATTGATTCAACATTCAATCATTATCAACAACTTTCAAGCCCTAATTTTGAAGATTGTGGAGGAATTAGAGCAAAGAGCGAGGAACACGAAGATTACTGATTGGACTAAAGAAAAGGGTGGTTTTATTACTATTCTTATTCTTTAATTTCAGTTCTGTAATTGAGATGTTGATTTCTTTGATCTATTCAGTGTTTATTTCATTAATTATGAACTAATTTATCTTATTAAGCCTATGATGGATCTTTAAGTGTAACGAGGATTATTATGCTTTGATTTTAATTCAATGATGCTATTTTCAGTTTATCTATTATGATTTGTGCATAATTTATGAGTCATCACCAATTCTTTGTGAACTAGTATGAATTTGAGAGATGAAATATGAGTTTAGACTTGGTCATAATAGCATGTGTTTGTGATTTCTGCGTTTGATAGAATTCATAATTTATGTTTAGGATGGAAATATACCTATGCATCGCATGTAATCGTATGAGAACTTGGGATTTAACCCTTCTTTAATTGTAATTCACAAAGAGATATACTGAATTAGTTAATTAGGGTGTTTGAATTAATTCTATCATCTGTGAATTTAAGTTGATATGGGTTTAGTGCATTGAGAGATGACTATTTCTACTTACGTGTTCTTGATTAATGAACTGGAATAGTTAATTTGAATTAAAAAGAAGTGTGATAATCTGAGTGAAACATAAAGTGAAGTTGTAGGCTTAATTCTCCATTATCTGAGTAAAATTTGTGATTGTTAGTTGATTTTTATTTTGCTTATTAGTTTTTCATTATTTTTATAATTAAATCAGTTAGTTTAATAAAATTGAGATAATACAAAGCTGGTAATTATTAGATTAAAATTGATATTTGTCATTGTGAGAACGATACTTAACTTATCATTATATTACTTGTTGATCACGTATACTTGCATGTCTTGCTTAATTAGATTACACCCAACAATCAACATCCCCCGAAAGGATAACATCCTTCAGGACGGATCAACATCCTTCGAGACGGATCAGCATCCTCCCGAACGGATAACATCATTCGGGACGGATCACCATCCGCCTGAACGGATAACATCCTTTGGGATAGATCCACATCCTCTCGAATGGATCTACATCCTTCGAGAAAGATCATGGTCCTCCCAAATAGATAACATCCTTCAGGATGGACGAGTGTCCTCCCAAACGGATAATATCCTTCGGGACGGACCAACGTCCTCCCGAACGAATGAACATCTATCGATTAAATGTTTTCCATGGCCAATTGATTGATCTACTCTCTTATTTTAAGTTCATTATAAACAAGAGGGTTCTTTATAAACAAAAGAATGGGGGCAATGTTAGGGCGTAAATATTTAGGCCCGGATGATACGGTGGGCCATAGTCTACGTGGAGGAATTTTACCCTATGTAGGAATCTATTTTGGCAGTTGAGTATTTTAAGGAATCTAAGATTCCTAATTACATTTGGTTTCCAACTCCTAAGAAAAGAGTCAAGATACAATTCTGATTAAGATTCTTTAAAAAGATTGACTATAATCCCATTAAGGTATTTTACCTAATGAGGAATCCTATTCATACAGAGCAAATGATTTCAGGTATTCTACCGCCTGAAATTTCACATGCTATTAGTTTGGTAAAAATTGATCTCAGCAATAATCTGTTTTCTGGTCCTATACCTTCTGAAATTGGCAGCCTGAAACGGCTTAATTTATTGGTGTTGCAAAAAAACAAGTTCAGTTCTTCGATTCCTGAATCCCTCGCGTTGTTAAAATCTCTCAACGTGCTTGATCTTTCTAGTAATCGCTTAATTGGAAATATCCCGGAAAGCCTATCTGATTTGCTTCCAAATTCTATGAACTTTTCAAACAATCTCCTTTCCGGCCCCATTCCTAAGTCATTCATAAAGGGAGGATTGTTAGAAAGTTTTTCAAACAATCCATCTCTTTGTGTTCCTAATTCCCTCAGTTCGTCGGTTCCAAATTTTCCGATTTGTTCACAAACTTATAATAAGAAAAAGTTGAACTGCACTTGGGTGATTGGCCTTTCAGTGGGAATTGTGATGATAGGAGGTTTCTTGTTTCTAAAGCGTTGGTTTATTAAAGAAAAATCTGCCATAGAACATGAGGAAACCTTCTCTTCTTTATTTTTCTCGTACGATGTCAAAAGCTTCCACAGAATAACCTTTGACCACCGCGAAATCATTGAGGCCATGGTTGATAAGAACATAGTTGGTCATGGAGGATCCGGGACAGTGTACAAAATTGAGCTGAGCAATGGGGAAGTTATTGCTGTCAAGAGGCTTTGGAGTCGAAAAACAAAAGATCCTGCTTCGGAGGACCAAGTGATTATAGACAAGGAACTTAAAACCGAAGTTGAAACTCTAGGAAGTATAAGGCACAAAAACATTGTCAAGTTGTATTGCTATTTCTCGAGTTTGGATTCCAACTTGCTGGTTTATGAGTACATGCCTAATGGAAACCTTTGGGATACACTTCACCAAGGGAAATGCCTGTTGGACTGGCCTACTCGCCATCGGATTGCACTTGGGGTTGCACAGGGCTTGGCCTATTTGCACCATGATCTGATGCCACAAATTATTCACAGAGACATCAAGTCAACCAACATTTTACTTGATGTGAATTACCAGGCCAAGGTTGCAGACTTTGGCATAGCCAAAGTTCTCAGAGCAAGAGGAGGGAAAGATTCAACGACTACAGTTATTGCAGGGACTTATGGTTATTTAGCCCCAGGTAAATTTCTGAACTAACCCAATTTAACATCAGTTTTTCATGTGGCGAAATCTAGGCATATATTTCTATCATACAATTTAAAATGAAGTAAATTGAGTTAAATTTAAGGTGTTCCGCCATAATTATTCTTGGATGTGCAGATACCCTTGAAACCAATAATATGCAGAAGTATGTACAAGTAGTTGTACTTCAGGATTTATAGATATTAATCCTGCTCACAAAAATATCAATACCAGTTTTAATAGTTCTTCATATGGCTATTTTTGTTAAAGACACATCCATCTAATAATTTAATTACTAGTTAATGCTATTATTTCATTTTCAGATACGAAATTTTGACATAAGTTCATGCCTAACGTTTCTTTCGTTTGTATTGGCAATATATCAGAATATGCATATTCTTCCAAAGCAACTACCAAATGTGATGTCTACAGCTTTGGAGTTGTTCTAACCGAACTAGTAACTGGGGAAAAGCATGTGGAGGCAGAGTTTGGAGAGAACAAGAATATCATATTTTGGGTCTCAACCAAGGTGGAAACTAGAGGAGTTATGGAGGTTTTGGATAAGCAATTATCAGGGTCATTTAATGACGAGATGATTAAGGTTCTTCGGATTGCCATTCGTTGTACAACTAAATCACCGGCACTTCGTCCTACTATGGATGAGGTTGTTCAGTTGCTGATCGAGGCAGATCCCTGCAGAATCGATTCATGCAAGTCATCAAATAAGACCAAAGAAACAGAAAATGTGACCAAGCTTCCAAAAACTCCATATGAAGTATGATAGTATTAGGAGCTTTGTGGGCTAGCAGGGTTACTAGGGAACTCTAATTGCACTACGTTTTCGGTATCAGGTACTATTGTTCCTAACTGTGGTAATCCATTAACATTTTCTGCCTTTCTGGTAACCATGATGTGGGGTTCCTGTTGACGTAGCATAGAATCTATAGACTGTTCAAAAGTATTTAGAGCCTAATAGTATAGATAACTTACCCTCTTTGTTTACCTAAGAAAAGTAGTAGTACTAGACAGATTCTCTCATTTTTCACTTTTGGCCTATGTGCAAGTTTTTGGCAAATTTCTATCAATATAACTGCTTTATGTCTACGCATAGAATCTAAATAATTCCTTTGCTTTTGAGATTTCTGTTTTTTTCCTCTTTATCAAGCTCACTACATAATGATGTGATCCTAACAAAAGGAGGCTCTAAAAAAGGCAGAGATGTTATTGAAGGGTGGAAAGCCTGATTCGCAAGGTGCTTCTTTTTTGTATCAAAGTGGGTTTCTGATTCTGCATATAAATATGGTGTATGATTTGTTCGTGGATGGTCCAATTCTCTTTATCTATCCAATGGAAAAGAACATTGAGCCTCATTGATTGATGATGAGCATCTTTGTCACCATTTGAGCTTTAGGTTGAGTGGGTAAACCATAGGCCTCTTTTTATCTTCCTTTTGCTTCCTCTTTTTTCTACGACTGTTTTATTGCTATGTTAGAATGAATGTTTCACCGTAGATGGTGTTCCATGAACCTCCACTTACAAATTATATTCTTTCTCTTACCTAAGGTGCTTCGCTGAGGGAGGGGCCTAGTTGCTAGGCCGTCTAGGTATTTTCTAGAACGATCTTATTTATTTATTTTATCTGGTATATATATTTGTTATGGGATAAATAACGTTTTGGTCACTGTATTAGGGTCCGGTTTTCATTGTGGTTATCGAATTTTTTTTGTTACAATTGAATAACTGTACTCTCAAAAAATTATAAAATGGTCATTCCGTTCGATTTCCGTCCCAAAATTTAACCAAAATGCTGACTGTGCATATTAACCCGTTATTTTTGCTGACGTACCGTTATTTTTGCTGACGTAGAGGGCATAAAGCTTGCCTTAAAATTTTTATTAAAGAAATTGTTGCTAACAAGTGTTGAATTTCAAACCTCCCCAAACTATAAACCTTATAATCCAACAAAAATCACTGGACCAACTACCTATTATGCTAGAATTTATGTACTAAGAATTGTAATAATAATAATTGTAATAATTATTATTGTAGTAATAATAATAACTTTTAAATTATTAAAATAATAATAATAATAATTAAAATGAATTCATTCTGAAACTAAAATTAATCCAACTGAATTGAAACTTGATCCTATATCCCCAATTAGCCCGGAAGTTCATCTTCTCTCTGATTCGGTTCGAACTTACCAGTTTGCAGCAAAGAGCGAAGGGAGAAATGGCGATACGGCTAACAGTGATGTTAACAAAGAACTTATACTGGACTCCCAAAATACCTCCATCAAATAACCATCTCTCAAATTTGCCCTTAAACCCTCTTCCCTCTCTCATTCGTCCCTTCTCATCTCAAAATTCTGAACTGAAGAAGAAAAATAAACAGCAATTAGCTCTTAAAAATGGAGTCGTGAAATGTTCGATGGAGTACAATAGCTACAACAACAACGTTAATGACGGCCAGTACTACGAGTACGAGAGGCATGCGATAGGGCAGACACAATACCCAAGGCCATCAGAGATAGAATGGAAGAAAGAGATTTGCAACTCCGTACAACTCATTCGAATTGTTGGCACCCCCGTCCAAATCAAGCATCTCACCTCCGGCAAAGTCCTTGCTTGGTCTCGCCTCGCCGTCAAAAAATCTTCCACCGACACTGCCTGGTATTTATCCCTTTATTTTTAGTGTTATTGTGAAAATAATTGGCATTGTTGTTGTGTAGGTTTGATAATTTAGTGCGGTTGGAGATTAAATTATGGCACGGTTGGCTTTTGTTTGTGGGTTAATTTTCCCCATTTATTGAGTTTATATATGATTATGTACTGTGGTGTTTATGACTGGGATGATTGGGATTGTTTTATTTGTCGTGTTAAGTGAGTTTTTTAAAATGGAGGAAATATAGGATCAAGTTTCAATTCAATTGGATTAATTTTAGTTTTAGAATGAATTTATTTTAATTATTATTATTATTATTTTAATAATTTAAAAATTATTATTATTTTAATAATTTAAAAGTTATTATTATTACTACAATAATAATTATTACAATTATTATTATTACAATTCTTAGTACATAAATTTTAGCATAATAGGTAGTTGGTCCAGTGGTTTTTGTTGGAATATAAGGTTTATAGTTTGGGGAGATCTAGAGTTCCACACTTGTTAGAAACATTTTCTTTAAAAAAATAAAATTTAAGGCAAGTCTTATGCCCTCCACATCAGCAAATAATGGGCCACGTCAGCAAAAATAACGAATTAATTAATATGCACAGTCAGCATTTGCGTTAAATTTTTGGACGGAAATCGAACGGAATGACCATTTTATAATTTTTTTAGAGTACAATTATTCGATTGTAACAAAAAAAATTCGGTAACCACAATGAAAATCGGACCCTAATACAGTGACCAAAACGTTATTTATCCCTATTTGTTATATACCAAGAATATAAAAGATGTCATTCTTTTAAAATTTTAAAATACGAAAAAAATATATTTTAAGATAAAGTTTCAAAACCCTTATTATATCGATGTAAAAACAAGGTCTACACGTCAAGTCAAATCTAGATGATAAAGGACTCGCCTAATACCTAGACAAAAATTAAGTACCTACGCAAGGTTTTTTAGTACACTGTCTAAACTAATAGTTAACAATGTTTAAATACTCCATCATGTTATAAAATTATGTATGTCTAGATTCATAATATTATGGATGTCTAGATACATGTAACTCCCATGAGTTTTAAAACTCACGACTCTTGAGTTTTGTAACTTCCTAGTAGTATTGATGTTCATATTTCTATAAATAAGACAATTGTAAAGTGATTGAGTAATATAAAAATATTATGCAAATTCTCTCTCTTCTCTTCTCTAATCATTTTTATACTTGATTTTAGTTATATTTTATAACACGTTATCAGCACGATTGCTTCTCAATTTCGCCTTGATATTTGATTTGAAGGAGAAAGTATATATATATATATATATATATATATATATATATATATATATATATAATTGTTACCGACTTTGAGTAACTTTAGTATAAAATTAAAAAATTGAACTTTAATAACAAACTTTAAACAATTGAATTTGAGCAAAGAGAACACAAAATAGTTGAAATTTGGTATAATGAAAATACTGAAAGTATAGATGTTGCAGTATGTTTATTCATATTCGGGTCCAGCCTGAAATTGGCTTGGGAGGTAATTTTTTTTTAAAAATCTAGTTGTTAATCTTGCAATAAAAATTGCCAGAAAACCCACCATGTGTATATATATATATATATATATATATATATATATATATATATATATATATATATATATATTGTATAAATTATGGAGATAAAAGTCTTGACAGTGTCTTCCTAACTACACTGCTTTCTGTCTCGGTCAGTGGCCGAATTAGTTCACCCTATTATCCTTAATTATTTGTTTCCCGTGAAAGTCTTATTCAATATATGTTTTCTCTTAAATGCTTTTATTACCCAATAACAATATAAACTTTAACTTAGTTTTGTTAATAAATTATGTATATATATATAGGTTGTCCCAGTACATAATTATCTACCTGCTTAATTATAGTAAACAATAAATGTCAACGTACGTAGGTTATCACATGCAAATTGATTTAGAATGCATGCCTACCATATCACCATCCCATGCATGTTCACGTTAGTAAGCCCCAGATGCTTCCATTAAATAAATATATATTGTATGCTTATATAATATTTATAATCAGATATTCATGCACATGTGTATAGTTATAATAAACTAAATTTCTAATGATTTTTTATATATATTTTTTGTATGAAGTTACAATGACAAATCTTGCCAAACATGAATCCGTGGAACTTGATATTACGGGTAAGAATTATTTATCATGGATCCTTGATGCCGAAATTCATCTTGATGTCATGGGTCTTGGAGACACCATTAAAGATGGTAATGAAACACCTAGTCAAAACAAGACAAAGACCATGATTTTCTTACGCCATCATCTCCATGAGGAGTTGAAATTAGAGTATCTCACAATAAAAGACCCTCTTATTCTTTGAAAATTTTTGAAAGAAAGATATGATCATCAAAAGACAGTTATTCTCCCAAAAGCTCGTTATGATTGGATGCATTTACGATTGCAGGATTTTAAATCAGTAAGTGAATATAATTTTGCAATGTTTAAAATCAGTTCTAAATTGAAATTATGTGGAGATAATATCACTGATGGAGATATGTTAGAAAAAACATTCTCTACTTTTCATGCCTCGAATGTGCTACTGCAGCAGCAATATAGAGAACGAGGTTTTAAGAAATATTCTGAACTGATTTCATGTCTCCTTGTGGCTGAACAAAATAATGAACTTTTAATGAAAAATCATGAATCGCGACCAACTGGCTCCATTCCCTGAAGTGAATGTTACAAGATATAATAATAATTATGGTCGTGGTCGTAATAGAGGTCGTGGTCGTGGTCGTGGCCACGGGCGAGGAAGTTTTAATTACCGCAACCATGATACCAAATCTTCAAAGAATGAGGAGAAACAAGAAAAGGGAAAGAATATAAATAACAGAGATACCAAGAAGGAAGAAAATATTTGTTATCGGTGTGGAATGAAAGGACATTGGTCTCGTACATGTCGTACATCCAAACCTCTTGTTGATTTATATCAGTCCTCATTGAAAGGAAAAGAGAAGAACGTAGAAATAAATTTTCCTCATCCACATCAAGATAACAATGATATCTATTTTGATCCTATGGATATGACACACCTTGACGTTGCAGATTTCTTTAATAATGAGCAAGTTAATATTTCTTGTAATGAAAATAATTAGTTCAGAATTATGTTAGTCCTTTTAAGTGTGTTTATTTTATGCTAATGTATTTTATTTTCTTCCTTTCATGTTGGCTTATTTAATGTATTTTGTTTTCTTTGTTTCGTAAAGAATTGTGTTATTAAATATATATAATATTATGTCTTATTATAAACTTATTATATATTTATTCCTTTTTTATGAAGAAAATATGGATCTGCGTCATGCTATAAATGATGATTATCAATGGTGGAGATATATGCTTAGCAGATAGTGCAACGACACATAGCATTCTTAGACATAAGCAATATTTTTCAAATATAAGAATGATGAAAGCAAAAGAAAATACAATATCAGGTTCAACAGACTTGATTGAAGGCTCTAGAAGAGCCAATATAATGCTTCCTAGTGGAACAAAATTTATTATTGATAATGCTTTATTTCCCACTAAATCAAGGAGGAATCTGCAAAGTTTTAAAGATATACGACTTAACGGACACCATAATGAGACAACAAATGAAAATGGTATTGAATATCTTTACATTATATCAAATGTCTCTACTGAAAAAAAAAATATTAGAAAAATTACCCTTTTTATCTTCTAGTTTGTACTATACAAGTATTAGTACAATTGAAGTTAATATAATAATGAACCAGAAGTTCAATGAAGCAAATAATTTTATTATTTGGCATGACCGGTTGGGTCATCTTGGATCAATAATGATGCGAAAAATTATTGAGAATTCACATGGTCATCCATTAAAGAACCAGAAAATTCTTCAATTTAAGGAATTCTCATGTGCTGCTTGTTCTCAAGGTAAATTGGTTATAAGACCATCACCAGCTAAAATTGGGACTGAATCCCCAAGGTTTCTAGAACGTATTCAAGGAGATATTTGTGGGCCTATTTGAAACAACCCGGGTCAAATCCCGAGTCCGGAACAAATCTCGGGTCAAATCCCAAGTCCGAATCGAATCAAATCTATCCAAATAAGGCCTCAAACCACTGGCCCAATAGTATCTTCTTGAGTCATCTAGCCCACCACAGGCTCCCAAAAGGTCATGACTTGAAGGTACTATTGGTAGTTACTTAATTCCTTATATGCAGACAAATTTTCCCCCTATCTTTCGATGTGGGACTGGGGTGTTACAAACTCCCCCACTTAAATTTCTGACGTCCCCGTCAGAACCGATCACACACACGGCCCAAAGATCTTTGCCTCTCTAGCCATTGTGGGATAATACCGGCTGGCTTCGTGTCCCCACCTCCGGACCTTCATCTCTCCATTGTGGGATAATACCACCAGCCTTCGTGTCCCCACCTCCGGCAACCCGATCGGATGACCCGACCCGAGCTTTCGAGAGTCGGCTCTGATACCATAATATAACAACCCGGGTCAAATCCCGAGTCCGGAACAAATCTCGGGTCAAATCCCAAGTCCGAATCGAATCAAATCTATCCAAATAAGGCCTCAAACCACTGGCCCAATAGTATCTTCTTGAGTCATCTAGCCCACCACAGGCTCCCAAAAGGTCATGACTTGAAGGTACTATTGGTAGTTACTTAATTCCTTATATGCAGACAAATTTTCCCCCTATCTTTCGATGTGGGACTGGGGTGTTACACTATTCACCCACCAAGTGGATCATTTAGATATTTTATGATTTTAATAGATGCATCTACAAGATGGTCACATATGTGCTTATTATCAACTCGCAAACTGGCGTTTGCGAGATTACTTGCTCAAATTATTAGATTACGAGCACAATTTCCGGATCATACAATCAAGACTATTCGTCTTGATAATGCTGGTGAATTCACATCCCAAACATTTAATGATTATTGTATGTCTCTTGGGATAAATAATGAACATCCTGTTGCCCATGTTCATACTCAGAATGGTCTTGCTAAATCATTTATTAAACGCCTTCAGTTAATTGCAAGACCATTGCTGATGAGAACAAAAATTACTGTCTCTGTTTGGGGGCACACCATTTTACATGCAGCAACACTTATTCGCATCAGGCCAACATCATATCATAAATTCTCCCCATTACAATTGGTTTTTGGTCATGAGCCAGATATTTCCCATCTAAGAATATTTGATTGTGGGTATATGTTCCAATTTATCCTCCACAACGCACAAAGATGGGTCCTCAAAGGAGGCTGGGAATATATATTGGGTTTGAGTCCCCATCAATAATTAAATATCTTGAACATTTAATAGATGATTTATTTACAGCACGATCTGTCGACTGTCATTTTGATAAGACTATGTTCCCAGCATTAGGAGGGAAAATTAAACATCTGGATAAAGATATTACATGAAATGCATTGTCATTATTGAATTTTGATCCTCGTACAAAACAATGTGAACAAGAAGTTCAAAAGATACTTCATTTTCAAGATATAACAAATCAACTACCGAATGCATTCACTGACTCAAAAGGAGTAACCAAATCTCATATACCAGCTGTAAATGCTCTAACTCGGATTGAAGTCCCAATAGGACAATCCGCAAAAATTGTAGAAAATGAGTCTAAGGCATGCCAGAAGCATGGTAGACCAATCGGTTCGAAAGATAAAAATTATTGAAAAAGAAAAGAATTAAATAGACAAGTTGGCATTATTGAGGAGGAAAATATTCATGAGGATATAGACATATCTAATCATAAAACCCCAGAAGAGGTTCAGGTACCTGAAAATAATAAAAATGATGAGATCTCGATAAGTTATGTCTCTACAAAGAAAAGATGGAACCGAAGTGAGATAGTTGTTGATAACAATTTTTCATATAATATATCGCTTGATATCATTAATGAAAACGAGGATTCTGAGCCTAATTTTGTTAAAGAATGTAGACGCAGAAATGATTGGCCAACATAGAAAGAAGCAATACAGGCAGAATTAAATTCACTTTCAAAACGTGTAGTTTTTGGACTTGTAGTCCAAACACCCGAAGAAGTAAAGCCAGTTGGATACAAATGGGTCTTTGTGCGAAAAAGAAATGAGAAAAATGAAATCGTAAGATATAAAGCACGACTTGTGGCACAAAGGTTTTCACAAAGAACTGGCATTGATTACAATGAAATATATTCTCCTGTGGTAGATTTTATTACATTGCGGTATCTTATTAGCCTAAAAACTCATGAAAAATTAGATATGTGCCTAATGGATGTTGTTACAGCCTATTTATATGGAACAATTGATAATGATGTTTATATGAAAATCCTTGAAGGATTTAAAATGCCTGAAGCATATAATTCAAATCCCCGAGAAGTTTACTTAATCAAGTTGCAAATGTCCCTATATGGGTTAAAGCAATCAAGACGCATGTGGTATAATCGTCTTAGTGAATATTTATTAAAAGAAAGGTATAATATAACCTTATATGCCCATATGTTTTTATAAAAAAGTCAGAATCTTTTTTTGCTATCATTGCTGTGTATGTTGATGATTTAAATATTATTGGAACTCATGGAGAGATTCCAAAGACAATGAATTATTTAAAGAAAGAATTTGAGATGAAAGATTTAGGAAAAACAAATTTTGTCTCGACCTGCAGATCAAGCATATAGCAGATGGAATTCTCATTCATCAGTCAACTTACACAGAGAAGGTCCTTAAAAGATTTTATATGGATAAAGCTCATCCATTGAGTACACCAATGGTTGTTAGATTACTAGATGTGAAAAAGACCCTTTTAGACCTCGTGAGGATAATGAGGAATTACTTGGTCCTGAAGTACCATACCTCAATGCAATTGCTGCATTATTGTATCTTGATAATAATACACAACCTGATATAACATTCTCTGCGAATTTGTTAGCAAGATATAGCTCTTCTCCTACCCGAAGACATTGGAATGGGGTTAAACATATTTTTCGTTACCTATGAGGAACTATGGATATGGACTTATTTTATTCAAATAATGATAATCATAAATTAGTTGGATATTTTGATGTAGGATATCTATCTGATCCACATAAAGGTCGATCTCAAACATGTTATCTCTTTATGTGTGGTGATACTGCTATATCATAGAGATCTACAAAGCAAACATTAGTTGCCACTTCATCTAATCATGCTGAAATACTTGCAATCCATGAAGCAAGTCGAGAATGTGTGTGGTTGAGATCAATGACTTAACATATTCATGAAACATGTGGTTTATACTCCAGCAGAGGAACTCCAACCATTCTGTATGAAGACAATGTTTTATGTATAGCTCAATTAAAAGGAGGATACATCAAAGGAGATAGAACAAAGCATATCTCACCGAAATTCTTTTTCACACATGACCTTGATAAGTGTGGTGACATTGATGTTCAACAAATTCGATTAAAAGATAATCTAGCAGATTTGTTCACTAAAACATTACCAACTGCAACATTTGAAGGATTGCGTTGCAATATTGGAATGCGATAGTTGAAGGACTTAAGGATACATTCTTGAGGGGGAGCTAATACGCGCTGCACTCTTTTTTCCTTAACCAAGGTTTTTTTCCATTGGGTTTTTCCTGGTAAGGTTTTTAATCAGGCAGTTTTCAATGCGTATAGTTATACAATAGACATCCAAGGGGGAGTATTATAAAATTATGTATGTCTAGATTCATAATATTATGGATGTCTAGATACATATAACTCCCATGAGTTTTGAAACCTATGACTCTTGAGTTTTGTAACTTCCTAGTAGTATTGATATTCATATTTCTATAAATAAGACAATTGTAAAGTGATTGAGTAGTATAAAAATATTATGCAAATAGCTCTTCTCTAATCATCTTTATACTTGATTTTAGTTATATTTTATAACACATCCATCCCTTAATATAAGACATTTTAGAGAAGTTTTTTTGTCCCTTAATATATAATGTTTTAAAATTTCAAGTAAGCATTAATTATTTAGTTTGCAATATTACCCAACCATTTTACTATAACTTTAGTTCTCTTACTATTTTTTGTCTAATAAATAATAATATCTTTTTTCAATACTAGAGCAATATAGTTATTTGATATTATATTTAATGTTATATAATTATTTTTTTAATACTTATGTACAACTCTAAAAAATCTTATATTAAGAGACGAGTGGAGTATTAAAAGTTGATCAAGTTGCAAGTATTTGCATCCTTTTTAGAAAGCATATCGGGGGGACAAGAATATAGCATGATGATGACACACCGATATGCATTCGTGTTCTTAGAAAAGTTGAATGCACGGGGAGAGCCCATAAATAAAAGTAAAAAGCTTTTTCAATGAAATAGTTCTATCGATTACTAGCGTTTGCAATTTTTGCAATTGTAGCTTTTGAACTTCTGAACGCACGATTTATTTTTCGTGCAATGTGTTTGAGTCTCAAACGTTGTGTTTGTGAGCTAAATAAATTATTTTTAAAAATATATTACTTCTGGACATACAAGATTATAAAGTATGTTTGAACTTCCAAACGTTCATTAACCAAACAAGCAAACTCACAATAAAATGATAGATCATCTTCCCAAGAGAATAGTTGGTTTACAAAGCCTGTATACAGTTAATTCAGAAAATTACAAGTCAAAATGATTAAGAAAAATGGCAAAAATTTAAAATAATGGAACTAAGTTCACAAATAAGGAATGAGCAATTAGTTTTAAAATAAAAATGATGAAAAAGGACATAATTACTAAATCAACAAAATATGGAATTAAACTAACATGTAATAAATCATCATTTCAATTTTCACTGCTAAACATGATGGAGTGCTTCTACGTGGATATGAGTTTTAGAATAATTGTACAATATAATACAATCAATTTATTTGCGATAATAAATTTATTTTGTTCTTGTAGTCTAATTTTTCTGTTCAAAATTCCTGTCCGCATAGAGTTTTATTAAACGTGGTGAGTTTGTGTGATTCAGAGTTCAAAGAAGTGGTACACCCACGTTGACTTGTTTCAACGCACTTGGCCATTGCAAACAGTTAATGAGCAACAGATTAAAACCAAACATATAATATTATTATATTCTCTTCGTATTACAAAAAGAGTTGCATTAGTCAAAAAAAATTACACAAAAAGAGTCGTTTTTTAATTAATATTAGGGAATGTATTCAATTAAAATTTTTAAAGAATTTTTTTAAGTGACAAACTTTTGTTAAATTTATGGATTTTAATGACTTTTAAAGACTTTAAAGATTTTTTTAAAATGACTTTTATAGATTACATGAAATAAGTAACAAACTTTTATAAATTTTTTATCAAGATTGTTAGACTTTTGTATACTTTTAATATATAAAATTGAAAGATTATTAGATTTAAGATTAAAATTTTGCTACATAATTAAATTATTTTTTATATTTTTAGTGCATATATTATAAATAATAATCCACTGCTTATTATAACAGCTTTCAGAAAATATATTATACAAAAATTTCAAGTTCTGACAATAGTATTTTATCTAAACATAAGAATACATATGTATTATAATTCCTCCTTTTACCAAATCATGCAGTATAATTAATAATACGACAAAAGCTTTAAATATATATACATACGTAATTTTCACAATTGATCTGAGAGGTTCATGATTTTATCTCATATTTGTTAAATAAATTTCTTTTGTCTTTGTATTGGAAGCTTTCGAACTGCCACTTTCTCCCTTACTAACTTACTGTGTCCTTTCCCTCTTTCCTCGATTACACATACGTAAGACAGACTAGATCTTTAGTGATTTGTTTACTTATTAATATATCTTGTTAATTCTCTTAATTATAATATAATTTAATTTTATCCACATATAAATTAAATTCAATTAGTTTTAATGCCCGAATTTTACCAAATTAATTTATCCATCGCATATTAATACTTATTAGCTCATATAAAATAAATAACTAGTTTGACCCAATGAAAGACAAAGTCTAATTAAATTATTTAAAATATAAATTTAATATTATTTATTTATTTATTTTATTTCTTTATTATTATTTATTTTTGGGTATTACACTACAAATTTGTATTTACACCGCGGATTTTTGGGTTCTCTCTTTACTAGTGATCTGAATTTTCACATTTGTGTTTAATATTTGAAAGTCTTTAGAAGTCTTTAGAGATGAGGTCATACTTTGGATATGTGTTCATAGTTATAATTCTTCTTCTAAAGTCTGTCAAACTCTACCATTTGATAGAAATCTAAAAAATCTATGACTTTTTGAATACCAAATTTTTTATAGACTTTGTAAAAATCTTAATTCAATACCACCTAACTTTTAATGACATTAAAAAAGTTATAAATGAATATCAGTAAACTTTTATAAACTCTTTAAATGTCTTGATTGAATACAACCAAACATATAAAATCTTTAAAATTCTTTAAAAATTTTAATTGAATACTAAAATGACACTCAAGTTTGTCATGATAATGTCATTACTACTAAACTAACAAATTATTATTTCCTTAATTCTAAATTATAAGATTAATATTAACTTTCTAAAAGTCAATTTAAGATAAATTTTGAAATTAAAAATGTATATTGTTCCTTTTCAGTGTGGAAAATAATATTCTTATAACTAGTAGTATTTTTTAGATATTTAATAATAATTAATAATTGTATTGAAATAAACTAAATATATTTATGTCAATTTTAAATTTAAAAACATATAAAGTTGATTTTTAAAAAGTCAATATTTGTTTTATATTTTGGAACGAATGTAGTATTATTTTTAGAGTAAACAAAAATAAAATGCATTTTCAATATTTATAAATTTGTAAAAGAGTTTTTTTTGGGAGGGTGGGGGGAGTGATTAGTGGGTTTTATACCAACGAATCAACGTCTAATTCGAGTTAAACGGTGTTAATCCCTTGTTTTTATGTTTTGTTTTTACTTGTTTAATGTAGTTTTGTGTTTAGGTGTGGTGGATTGGCAATTGGACTAAAAGAGCGAGAATATGGTGAAATTTGGCAAGTTTGGAGCTAAAATGGACAATTAACAGCTTATATGCCAGACGGGGTTGTCTAATTTCTATATAAATCCCCCGCCGGGGGGTGGGGGGGGGGGGTTGCAAAGTTAGTTAACAGAGGACATGTGTGACAACCCGATATTTTCTATATAAATGAACCATAAATTTTGCGTATAATTTTTTTTATTTATTAAAATAAATATGAATGATATGTGTCAAGGTAATGTGCAATAATTATATGTGTGATAAATAAAATTTATTTATTACATTAAGTATTGCAAATAAATTTATTTTAGAATTATTGATTATTATCAATTATATTTTTATACTAATTAATTCCTTATTAGAAATGTTTTATTAATTATTTTTCAAGGAAAATATAATCTTATATTATTTAAATAATATAGGAAATGATTTTAGAATAATTATCTATTTTAAAGGTAAGAATGTGTGAAAGGTATTATGTATGTGTTTATGTGATGAATATAAATATATTTATTACATGAATGGTTATGAATAATTTAGAATTATTTCTCATTATAAATTATATTCTAATAATAATTAGTTTTATAGTAAAAATGTTTTTAATGTTTATTTTCCATGAAAATATGATAATTATATAATTGAATAATATATGATATGAATATAGAATTTTTATAATACTTATTTTATTATATGAATTTTGTTCAAGATATTAAGTAAATTATTTCTACTTAATTATAAGGTTAATTATGGCAGATAAAATTAGATATGGAATCCAAACCCTAATTTCAGGTTTTGATTAAGGAATGAAGATAATAATATTATATTATTATTTGTCAGTATTATAGATATGTATGGTTATGTGTGTAATGTTAATGTGTGGAACAGTTTTAATATATTACGACCAAACCCTAATAATATTTTTATAAATCCTATTTATGGTTTTGAAATAAGGAATGGTGATAATAATATAATATTAATTATATTTTGATTTTTCAGTGCTATAAATATGTACTGTATATATGTGGACTGATAATGTTGGTTAATCTATGTGTTGAATGTCAAAACCCTAGGTATTGTAAAACCTAAACAATATTTATGGACCTAAATACTTGAAAACCCTAATTTTAAAACTCAGACATGAGTTTGAGATTAATATGTAATCGTGTTTTTATGTTTAAGGTTATGTATTATTGAATTAAATGTTAATTAGCAAAAACCTAATTAATATTTGAAAATACTAATTTTTAGAAACTTTAATTTCAAAAGTTAGAAACCCTAATAATAATTAGTAACCATAATGTTATTTTGGTAATTGTAATTACTAATTATTGCCCTAGTGCTAAATTAGTAAGCTTAATTATAATTATTTAATGTTAAACTTACTGTTTAAATATTAGAAAAGCCCTTAACTATTATAAGAAATCCCTACTTACAATTTTTAGAAACTAAAAATTTTATTATTTATTTTTTTTCCAAACCGTAAAATAGGTCCAAACCCTAAACCCTAACCTAAACCCTAAACCCTAAGGGTTTGCCAAGATTACAATTTTGCCATTTAAACTGATTTACTAAATGACATTTTTAGCCCCCTCTTGCCATTATTAAGCTAGAATGTGTAGGTTTTGACATTTGGTGAAGTTGTTCACCAAACCAACCACCCCATGTGACCTTATATCTCCAGCAAATCAAGAAATCTCAGCCAATTCATGCATCCTAGACTTCTATAAATAGATTGAAAGAGAGAGAAATTACATTTGCTAGATTATTTTGTGCAAAACACTCAACCATTTTCTCTCAACCCCAAACCTCCGAAATTTCCTTCATATATCAGTCATATATCAAGCCCCGCGAAATCCATTAACAGATCAGTTGCCAAGAATCATAAGATTGTCCATTGAAGGTATAAACCTATACTAAATTTTTGATCTTGTATACTATGTTTGATCTTGTGTTTTAATGTTAAAGGTTGCTGTTTGTCGTTATAAGTGATCTGGGTTGGCACATGTTAGATCTATAACATCTAATGCTCGAAATCTAAGTTTTTTAAAAAACTGGAAATGTTGTTTTTAGTGCTCTGACAGTGAATGTCAGAGGCTGTAGAT
>JAINUV010001498.1:540000-548313 GCA_020205505.1 Panax japonicus | reverse complement strand
TCAAAGGCAAAGGCCCAACCAACAAAGGCATTAGTATAAGATTCAAGGTTTTCAGCCGGATCGAGCTGCATTCTATTCTGGTTGGGAAAGCGGCGAAAGTTCCATTCATCCGGCATTACAATCTCCATCAGCCAATGCAGAAGGTAAGCAAGATGGGAATGTAGGTGACAATAAGATGGATGTGTCTGGCACCAACCCACTAGTTGAGAGGTTTCTCCCCTTTTTTTACTCTATCCTTTTTACCGGCCAATGAAAAAAATTTATAATAGAATGATAGGCTTTAGCTTATCACCCTCACTCTATTCTCACCTAAATGAAATGTCAACGATGGTTTCCAAGTCTCCTTAATGAAACAGAAAAGGTCCCCTTACTATACAAGGGGGGCCGAGCGCGAGCTTTGTCCAGAGCAGATGGTTGAGTGCGCAAGAAAAAAACTAAAAAAAGTAGGTTGGTTGAAGGCCTACTACCTACTTAGTTCAGTATTCGAAATCTCTCTTCGTGGGCGCTTAGGTTAGCGGATCTTCCGGTCGAGTTTTCCCTCGGTGCCTCTTCCTGGCTACTCCACTCCAAGCTAAAAGCTAGCCGAATCTTAGCTCCTTCGTAACCCAATGAAAACGAGGAGAAGAAGGCCAAGGGTGAGTTTGATTCATAATAGAATATATGAGTTAGAAGAGAGAAAGAAGCCGTAAGCCGAACATTCCTTTCTTACTTGACTATCCTGCCCGACTTGGCAAATAAAAGAGAACCTGCTTGCCTAAAGTCCCTCTTGTTTGCTACCTTGGGAAATCTTTCTGCTTACCTACTTGCTGACCTTAGGACAGGAAATGCATATTACCTGAAAGCTAGTCGCTCGGCTGGCACGCTATCAAAGCACTTAGGATTGGCTGGAACAGAACCCCCGAGAAAGTGAAATCTCGGAGAATATAGAGAGGAGGGAGAGAAATGTATTGATTGTATCGTTTCTTCGAAAATTCCCCCTTCTCCCACTTCTGCTGATCTTATGCTGTCTGAGCTTCGTTTTCTTTTCTTCTCTTATGTAATTTTAGAATCTTTCGAAAAGTCTTCTTTCTCTATGATGATTCTGATTCGACTAGGCTCACTAGGTGACTCCTGTATGCGGCATAGAACTACCGTGCCTAGGGGCAGACGGACGGATGGATCGCATAGATATTATTGCTTGGTAGCTGATGGCAAGGGATCCCATCTAATTGCGTAGGTGAACATCGATAGACTTGCGCCTGAAGGAATGCCTAGAGGAATACGGAGCTCCATACAGGCTCTGTGCCGGGCAGGACAACAGGCTTTATTGAGAAGGAAATGCCGACCAAGCTATATGCTCTTAACGCATATCCCTCGACAAAAGGGGATTGTGCCCTTCCCGAATCAATCAATTGAAAGGAAGTCCGAGGTACGTCCATCCGCATAAATAGCCGAGCTTCATCTATGACTGAGCAATGGGTCTTCTTGCATTTTGCATTGGGCGGATGCCCGGAGGTAGCTGAGCAGCTTCACCTATGATCAAGGTCTTTCGGATACCTTGTCAAAAGAGATCATTCGCCCTGCTCGGGATAAGGAATTTAATGACGACTCCCGGACCTGCCAGCGAGTGCAACTAATGTGGCTAGCCCACCCGAGTTGACGTTTTGGGATAAGCAATAGCGCTTCAAGCACAGCGGCGAGTCTCCTTGAAAGTGAAGGAAGCGGGTCGCATTGGATCTCCGTGCTAGTGCTTGGTTATTGATGAAGAATGGAAGGTACGCTTCGGCAGGGAAGGAAATAACCCAGCCAGAGCAAGCAGCTATTGACGGGATAACGAATTGGAACATCTCACAGTAGCCGCCCCTTTGCACGAATAGGAGAGGCGCCAAGGGATGAGTGTGAGTCGCTTCGATAGATTGATTGACTCCGCCGTGGAAGTAGAGGTGGAATCAAGGGGAAAGAATCCACCAGATCGTACCGAATCAATTGGCATTTCCGGACCAGCCATACCAGTATAAGTTGTGCGGCTAGCCAGGTCGGAAGGAGGGGAATTGGGCGTCTCGGATCGAGGTAGTTCAGGTGCCTGGTGATAGGACATTTGAATGAATGGATGCCCGGTAAAGGATGTAGCCCAGCTTCACCTGTGATCGTGAGACTTTGGATGCTTCGTTGTAAAACCCCAACTAATTATAAATAAAATTAAATTTCCTCTATTCATTATTCTAAATTAATAAGGTGTTAATTTGATATAATGTTTTGGTTATGGGTGAAATGTGCAAATTTTACAAAATAAGCAAGTGGTTATAAAATATTCATTTTTGTCAGGGAATATTCTTTTGGTCGTGGAATATTCTTTTTGTCGGGGAATATTCGTACGACGGCGTAGCCATTCGTGGGGCTCATAACGGAATAACTGTCGGATAAAGAAAACGACAAAGTATGAGTTTTTATGAATAACGGCGTAATTGCTACCGTTAACAATGTTGGGTTACCTGGTGGTTAAAATACAGTAATACGCGTGGTGGCAAGGTAGCACACGGTATTGCACAATATTGTTAAATTATTGATTCGTACGTAAGAAGGCACTACTCAATAATTGTTACAATAGTTATTATTCAATATTTTATTTTATTGATTCAATAATTGCTGCGTTGGTAGTTTATATTATTGTTGTTTCAATAATTATCATTACACAGTATTTCCCATTATCAGATCAATAATTCATATTATTTGAATAATATTATTAGATAACATTATTGGCAATGTCTAGAAAGTTATGTCTAAGGAGAGGTTTGGTCACCTAATTGCGCGCCAGTAAGGAGAAATCCTTATTGGAAAGCCCCCTCTTTCCTGGGAACGGTCTGGTTGTAATAATTGTGATTCTGTAATATTATTTTTGAATAATTAATTATTGATTTATATGATAAGAAAATATTTATTTGATGTGGATATAAATGATAGATTTATTTATGTGGTTATAAATGAAGGAATTAATGCTGAGGTGTTTTATCAGTATTTTGTCGGATTGGAGGTATTAAAAATCATTTGTTTGTGGATTTCGGATATTTTTGGTTTGGAATTTGAAAAAACTTTCTCCTGCAAAGTTGTAGAGAATTCAATTTCAGGCAGAATGGACATAAAATTTGTATTTTTCTGATAAACGAACTATTTTCTATGAATTACTGAAGTTTTGGAAAATAAAATATTTTTTATTAAATTATGGGTGGGACCCACTTTTGTTTTAACACATGTGGGCTGCTGAATTTCTTCCAAGATGGCTGCCCAAAAATTCAACAAAGCATGCGTAGGAATTTTGAATGATAATAATATTATTTTATTATTTAGTCTCCTATGGCGTTCTAGCATTTTCCTATAAATACACGCGTATGTTAGAATTGAAAATCACACCAGAAATAAGTTTTCTTTCTCTCTAGATTATCGAGCGTATTTTTGTGAGTATTTTGATACTTTGAGAGTTGTTGTTTGGTACAAGTTTCCTTCGACTTTTTATCCGATATTCCGATCAGAAGTACCGTTATTTTGAGGTAAGGGATGTTATTTTCTTCTTAAATGATATTATTTTCTTCAATATCATTATGCCAAAATATTGGTGAACTGTTTAATCAAATTTGAAACTTTTTGTGTCAGAGTTACTATTCACGTATACGGCACTTTTCACATATACGACACTATTCACGAATACGACACTATTTATCGAAAAATGAATTTTTTTTCTTTTTGTCCAAGATGTCTATTATGGTTACTATCTTTGATTGTATCCATGTTTTGATTTTTATTTTGAATTCTGTTTCACAATTGGTTATTATGAAGTATTATTTATCTTGGATAAACTATTATACGAATCCCTAATATTTGTTCTTCTGTCTCACTGGATTCATTTTCTTTAAAATATTTTTCATCATCCTCAGTCCTAAATGATGATATTACTGAATATCTTTTGCCTGTAGTGCAAAGATGAATGATTAACTGATGAATATCTTTGGCCCGTAGTACAAAGATTAACAGGTGTTGAGATGAACATGACCAACCGGTGATACAAATGAATATCTTTGGCCTGTAGTGCAAAGATGAATATTTGATTAAAGATGTGTATTGATTATTTTTACAGTGATAAAATATTGATAATGAACTTTTAAATCTTAGAAGACAGTAGAATTCATTCTCTACGTGACCCTTCTAATGAATTGTTGTTTCCGCTGCAGAATATTGATCTAAAACTTGTTGTCTATTATATTATATCAGATTTTTCCCTGCTGAAGACTAATGATAATTTGTTGTATATTATCTTAGGCATAATATTCTTTACTGGGCTAGTTGAGCTCACCCTTTTTCCTTTTTGTTCCATTTTTCTTCTCAGGAGGTGAGAACATAGCAGGATCGAGTCGGGGTATGGAGTGATGGTTCTAGAAAGATATTTTCGCAGTCCTCACTATTTCTGTAAAATAGTGTATGAATAATTATAATGAGGACTTATTTGAGTGTTGATATTGTCTAGAAGATAATATTTGTATTTAAACTCACAGTATGTGTTGTCGTATTTTGCACGACAATTGAATTATTGAAGTTGTAGTTTGCTTTCTGTACCATGTATTTGACGACTCAGAATGGGTGTTGTATACCTATTTTGGGGGCGTCACATTCGCCATAGAATAGATCGACCGAGTTCCCTTTTCTTTTCAACCAGTTCAACCTGATCGACGGTGCGCGCGGAAGGTCTTTCAATTCAAAGCAGTCAATTGAAGCGGTAAAGGCGGGAAGGTCTTATCTGATAAAGATCTTGTTAAGACTATTTGTGCCGCTTTCAGGAAAGAAGGCACCTGACATTTATCCTTCGCCCTCGAGCTTTGGATCTTGATCTCGCTCTATTTTTAGATCGAGATCTGCCATTTTGGTTTCAACCATTGCTTTTGCTTTGGCACATTGTTCTGATTCTTCCTCATTTAGCTGGACTGGCTCTTCAGAATTAGATGAGAATCGTGAAAGAATCATCATCATCATCTAATTCAACTCTTCCCTTTGATCATAACAACGCAACACGTGATGATGGAGTAACCCTTTTTGCTGCTTCTGCTGCTGTCACTGAGTCGGCTCTAACATCTGCATGACCTCTCTTTATAACTCTAGTAGAAGATGCTCGCCCAATGATTGATTCACCAGCTAGTAGTTATTTGGTAGGGACAACTTCACCCGTGTGTAAGCTAAAAGAGGCAGAATCCTCCTATACTGAGTTGGACGTTGCAGATCATGCTTCTTCGGATCTTTTTGACTCTCACTCGTAGGCAGATGATTCGTATGTAGATGTTCATTGCCTTCACGCCTTTAATCCGAGGCGAGGGGATTAGTCATAGTCTATTCAACTAGGAAAATAGGCAGCCAGACCAGAGTAGTTAACAGGGAACATGCCAGAGTAGACATCGGTGGAACCGAGGAAGAATTCATTAATAACGTAATTCAAGGGTTCGATAGTGAAAAAGTAGATGGATTATCCAGCTATATTAGCTTCGACAAAGTGCCTTTCAGACCGACCTTCCCTAACACATGCAAGCAGAACTGCATTGATCGATGAATCTCCTGATGAGAACTACACCAAGGCTTCGGTTTCGATAGAGAAGTAGCTAGCTTGCGAGGGAGTCGTTGCATCTCTACCTGTTCTTTCTTAGGATTAAGAAATGGCTGCAAATGGCTTTCTTTAAGCTAAAAAGGAGAAATGATTCCAAGCCCATCGCTCTTATGTAAATAGGAGTTGTAGTTAGGATTCAGACCTGATTGCTATTGGGGCCCACGGTCTCAAAGAAAGGAAGGTGACTAGGAGAATAGGGTGCGGCTTCACGCAAGCAAGGAACACAAAGAAGAGGCACCCAGCATTAGTCAGGTATATCTATCCCTTCGTTGGCTCTTTTTTGAATTCTTTCTCCCACACACATTCATTTTAGCAAGTTGCGCCCCTAACTACCACACAACTAAGACCCTTGGCTCTTCACACAATCAGTCTCATTTCCTTCCTCGGACAAAAGTACTCCAGATAAGGTGTTCCCCTTTCTATATGTACTTTATATATGTATCCTGAACAGTATGGCAATCTCTTTCTCTTTCAATTGGCAAAGAATAAATAATAGTAAAGCAATAAAAAAGCCCACATAACCCACCTCCCAGACCAAGGGAAGAAGTGTTCTCTATATCCTTTCTTTACTATGTGTTAAGAAAGTGTGGGCAAAAGGGATATAAGTAGCAGTGGAATCCAGCGGCAGGATAGACACGAAAGCGGGATTCAATTAATTATGAAAGTGAAGGGATGAAATCAAGAAATTGAATAGGAGAGGGACCCTAGTCTTTCGCCTTGGAAGTTCTTCTCCGCGCGATCCAGTGACGTTGCAGCCAATGATCAAACTAGTGAGTGTGCCATTCCAGCGCGTGTAATTCCTTCTGCTCTTTCCGGTAAGTGATTAGGGCCAGTCCCACATGATTAGAATAGATAAGACAAGTCAGGTAGGATTGGTCGGAGAAGGATTGGACATTTCCATTGATCAGCTTATCAAATCCAGTCTATGATCAGGCAAGGGGGCCTAAAAGTAGACGTAACTATAGGCTTAAGCTTGCTTAAATACAATATATCCTTAGGTTGAATACCTAGTTGAGAGGGGTCCCTAATTTGAGACCCTTCGTCCATTCATTCAAGATCAAAAGCGAGCCTAATTGAATCATCTCATCGAGGATTGCATGTGAAAATATCGGATCTTCGAAATCCCCAATCGTTCGTTACTGAACCTAAAAACTCACCGCTTATCATGTAAAGTAGTGTTCTCGCTAGCTGGAACGGAACTCTCAAATGGAGGAACAAGCGTAGGCCTTCTTTGAGTATAGCTTCAAGTAGCTCTAAGAAGTTTACGTCTTTATATCCGGTTCGGAACTTGGCTTTCTAAAGTTATTCGATTCTAGGGCGTGAAGCTTTCCGTGGATAGGACAGGGTCCATCAACTAGCTTAGCTATCGATTGGGGGATGCTTTCACCTTGAAGGTATTAACGGGCTTGAGCCAGGCCACGCAAGCGAAGGAAAGATTAATTATACGCCAGTGAAAGAGAAAGAGAAAGATTTGCTCTTGGGCTGACTTATGGATAACCACACATCCAAATATGGGTAAGTCAAGAGCTTCTCTCTCTACAGCAGCCTTCGATCTAGTGTTCATGCTTCGGTTCTACTCTACTAGACATCGGGCCCAGAACATGCTTCTTTTTATGTGGTATAGCTCCGAACTTCAGTGTCAGCAACTTTATCCCTTCTGGTGTGCAGTAGTTTAGGGTGCCTGGTTTGCTTCCCGTCAGGCATCCTGACCATCCATTACCTTTGATTGAAAGGAATTCGTCACCTTCATGGACCCTAGTTTTAAGCAGAGCAGCACCTCTTTCAGGTGTTGGTACCACACGAATGGACTAAGTAACAGGAGCGGGTGTCGGTGCTGGCACTCGAGCAGGTGTAGGAATCTGTCGCAACTGTAGTTGCTCTTTTGTCTTTATCTATCGAGCGTATCGGTCCATTCCGTATTCCCGTTCTCTTATAAAGAATGGGTCTCTTCCCCTGGCCTCGTTGTCTCTATATCGATCTCACAAGTCTCTCTGGTATAGGCAAGGGCTCATCTGTGAATGAATCCCTTTACTTTATTCCTCTCCCAGAAGGTAAGGAACAAACCTTGAACAAGACTAAGAAAATTGTCCTTTCCTTACAAAAAGAAGAAGCAACTACCTGCAGGTAGAATAAAATTGAAGACTGATGGGTGTGCAAAAGGAAGCCCTGGCCCTCCTGGGATTGGAGGGATTGCAAGAGATGACCAAGGCAGATGGTTATTTTCTTTTTGTGGGCACATGGCAAAAGCATCAAGTTTAGCTGCTAAACTTTGGGCAATAGAAAGACGATTAATGCTGTTGAAGGTTATGAAATAAAAGATGGCATCCTTGAAACTGATTCTGCAGAAGCTCTAAGTCTGATTACAAATGCTGAGATTGAGGATCACCCGTGAAGAGCTATGCTTTATGCGGGTACCAGATCAAACAACTCACAGTGACCCCTGTTCACAGCCTTTGCCAAGGCTACTTTTGTGCAGACTTCCTAGCCAACAATGATAGACCTATCATACATTTGATACTAACTACTGAAGGAAGCGGATCGATCGAACCGTCCTCTTTCGATCGATTTCTTTCTCTTGACTCTTGAGGATCTTGATCGGCTAGGCTCCTATGTGTTCTTCCGAACAGTTCTAGAAAAAGGCTTGGCCTATTTCCAATTCTTTTTGCCTGAGAGCTTGTTTGTGGGGGCTCATG